>RCUC01160819.1:0-66134 GCA_003697995.1 Taxidea taxus jeffersonii
TTCACTCATGCCTTCTTCCAGTCAATCAACATTTACTAAACATTTATTGAGCAAACATTTGTCAAACATCCATAGTATTCCAGGCACTGTGCAGGGAACCAGACAGATGTGGCTTCTACTCTCATGAAATAAGCAGATAATTTTAAAAACCAGGAAATACAATTAATTTGTTGTACTAGTGATAAAGGCCACAAAGAAACAAAATACAGAGTGGTATGCAAGTGAAACAGAGACTGGTCACTTACTCTGGGTTTTCCGGAAAGCCTTGTGTGAGGAAAAGAGGGACCCACGGGATTTAACCCATGGGATTCAACCAGGCAGAATGGGGACAGGGAGTGGAGTCAGGAACATTTCCATAATGAGAGAACTAGATGTTAAGAATCTTGAGCTGGAAGGAAGCTTGGTGAGTTTAGAGAACTGAAAGGAATACTGTATGGAGGGATAGAGAGAGACAGAGAGACACAGAGAGTGGTTTGAGGTGAGGTTCTCTATACAAGGCCTGGTAGGCAGAGGTCAGGATGGTAGTCATTACTTTAAGACTTGAGAAAAGCCATTGACACATTTTTGGTGGGGATGGGGTGGATACCACAGGCCCAGAACTAGATGTGTGTTTTAAAAAGATTACCATGGTATAATAAGGTTGACAAAAAACCATGGGGAGCCCTGACTCAGCTTCTAATAGGCACAGAGCCCTGCATCAGGAAATGTTACAGCTGGATGGCTTTCACCAACTCTAAAAATTATCAGTTGTTTCGGCCTTGTGCGTTCCAATTCCCAGCCACTACTAAATGAGGTTGGTGAGAACCACGTAATTAAGCTCAAGGCCACAGAGCTAGCTAGTGGCAGAGCCAGTGTCAAGACAGGAACCTAGCTTTCAGGACTCCCAGGTCCTCCTTCTGTCCTAGTTGGGTGCTTCTGAGAAAGGAGTTAGTTTGTTCATTTGTTTTTTTGAATGAATCTGATTCTTGAGGGCCTCAGTGATTATGTGGGGTCAGGGTAAAATTATTCTTTCAGGGAATCTTTTTTTTTTTTCTTTTTAAAGATTTTATTTATTTGATAGGGAGAGACACAGTGAGAGAGGGAACACAGGCAGGAGGAGTGGGAAAGTCAGAAGCAGGCTTCCCGCCGAGCAGGGAGCCGGACTCAGGGCTCGATCCCAGGACCCCGGGATCATGACCTGAGCCGAAGGCAGACGCTGGAACTGGCCGGGATAGGAGAGCAGAGCTTGGGAGTGTATGAAATATCTGAAGTCTTTGGAGGTGCAGTGGGGAATGCTCCCTTAATGGTCCTCCCTCAATGAGCATTCAAAGGAAACTGCTGGGGGCTTGACCTGAGGACGCACATGAGAAGCCAGATATGCTAAGATCAAAGCCTTCTCAGAAGTGGAAATCTGAATGGACAGGGGACCTATCAAGTAGCTGTTAGAAAGGCAGGCTTAGGCAACCTCTACTCAACCTGACCACCCCTGAGCCATAGCCTGGTGGCAGTCATTTCAGGGATACCCATAAAGTTACAAAACAAAACAAAACAGGCTTCCTTTGGCCCCAAGGGAGAACAGGATCTCCCCTGTCCACAACTTGGGACTTTTCACTATGAGGCTGAGATTGACAGCCTCTGATGTGATTGTGAACACGGCCTGCCCAAGTCAGGAGCAGCTTGTTCTTGGACACACACAAGCTCTTAGTCTGATTCTCTCACCTGGAGAAACCTAGTGGGAGGGCAGTTGGTAGCTGGCCCAGAGGCTTAGAAAGGTATCACCTGAATCCTGCCGGTAACAGCTTGTCTAGGGAACGCTCTGCAGTTGCCAAAGGTAGGCAGTGAACCCTCAAGAGTAGGGGTGCTTCATGCTTCATGCCCCCTCCACTGGGTAATAGTAAGTGTTCTTGATTTGGGGAGGTGTGTGTCCCTTTGACCAAAATGTCCATTTCCTAAACCATTCCATAGGGTTACTCCACATCTACCACATTCCTGAATCAGAGCTCCACCTCCTCACTTCTGGGTCTGGTGGCCAGGAGCCAGCCCCCCGTTTGCCCACTGCTCACTCTGACTCCAGGCTGGGAGGCAGAGACCGCATCTCTGCTCCCTCTGTGTGTGGGGGGAAACAGAAGTAGTAGCCAGAAAACTGTCATCTGAAGAGAACAGCCATTGGGGTCATTTAAGTTTAGCTCAGAAGCTCAGTTTGTGACAGCAGGAAGGGAACCTTATGGAGTCGAAGTCTTCCTTCTTCTTTTCTCCCACCTCCATTTGAGAATGACAGAACTCAGACTCAGAGGTGACATGACTTTCCCGAGATCACACAGCTCGTTCATGGCAGAGAGAGAAGAGGATCCAGAGTCTTTCCCTTTTTTGTCTGTTGACCAACACCAGACAGAATGGCAAGCTGCGGAGTAAATGTGTGTATATTCAGGGTCTTAGGGATGGCCATCTGGAAGGCACCAAGAGGACAAAAAGTGTGCTATGCAGAGACAAAGGAGGTCAGGATATGTAAAGAGGAAAGAGAATTTACACGAGTTGTTTTGCCTAAAATGTGATCAGCCATTGCTGTAATAATGCCGAGTTGTTAGAATAAGATTGGAGAGTCACAAGCAATGGCTAAAAAAAGAGTGTTTGTAGCCTTGTGGCCAGGGTGTGCGGCTGTTTTCCAGGATGTTGTTTGCACAGGGCCTGAGGTTTGATTCCATCTGGGTGAGGACACGCTTCCGGCTTCCTTCCCCAAGGGCTTTGGGCTCCATTTTCTGGCCCCTTCACATGTCTGACTCCATCTTAGGAATTTTCTTTCACACACCCACTCTGCAAACACATTTTTTTTGCCCTTAAGACTTTTTATTTATTTATTTGATAGAGGAGAGACAGCAGGAGAGGAAACACAAGCAGGGGGAGTGGGAGAGGGAGAGAAGCAGGCTCCCTGCTCAGCGGGGATATGAGGCTCGATCCCAGGACTCTGGGGTCATAACCTGAGCTGAAGGTAGACACCCAACAACTGAGCCACCCAGGTGCCCCAGGAGACACTTTTTGACCTCTTGTGACATACTGGACAGTACTGTGCTAGAACAAACAGGTTCATTGTTCTGAATCTCCAGAAGCCCACAGCATGTGGGAAAGAAGGCCAAATAAACCCTTTGCAGCCCCACAGAGCAATCACTCAGCCTAAATTACATGCAGAAAGTGTGGAGAAGGGCTTCTCATGGAGACACATGGAGGAGATGGAGGTGGTTAACATAAAGAAAGATTCCTGGAGGAGCTGATAAGGCCCCATGCCCTTTGCACTGCACTTAGAGATATTTCCTGACATAGGGCTTACTTTGGCTGCCTGAGGGTTTGTGGGAGCCAGCACAGATTTCCTCACAGGTGAGGCTCAATTCCAAGGTTAGAAAGAAACCTATTGGGGTGCCTGGGTGGCTCAGTCGGTGAAGCATTGGTTAACTCACTCACTCACTAACAGTTGGTTTCTGCTCAGGTCATGATCTCAGGGTCATGAGATTGAGCCCCTGTCCAGCTCTGGAATTGGTACAAAGATTATCTCCCTCTCCCTTTGCTCCTCCCTACCCCCCTAACAAATACATAAAATCTTTAAAAACCATACAAACAAACTGGGCCACCTGCGTGGCTCATTCGTTTAGGCATCTGCCTTCTTTGGCTCAGGTCATGGATCTCTGGATCCTAGGATCAAGCCTTGCATCAGGCTTCCTATTAAGCAGGGAGTCTCTCTCTCCCCCTCTGCCCCTTGCCAGTGGTCATTCTCTCTCTTTCTCTCTCTCAAATAAGTGGATAAAATCTTTTTAAAAAAAAGAAAGAAAGCAAAAAAGCCAACCAGCAAGCTAGCTATCATCTGACTGTTCTCCACACCAGGGAAGGAAGTGAAAATGGTTTGGGAGGGTTCCTTAGTGGAAATGAACAGAAAGGAAAGAAATCAGATCCCAATTTAGAAGTACTTCCAAACTTTTAGTCTTCGGGGAGGGGCATTTGGGTGATAGAGAAGTGGGCAGAAAGTGGGTTAGAGAATGGTGGGGTAGGAGAGCCCCTTCTTCCCTAACTGACCTTCCTAAATGCAACCCATCCCCAGCTTCCCAGCTCTTCACTGTGACTCCCTGCCCCCGCCAGGCCCTGCTGCCAGCCCATGGGCATGCTGGCACTTCTCCCACCCTCCTGCCTGGCCTTGGAACGCACACCACCCAGTTCATCTCCATGATCCCCTATGAAATGGCTCCCAGACTTGCTGAAAGAACACAGGTAACTGAGCACCACAACTAAGGAATACAGACCAGTCCTCTCTCCTCCAAAGGTGGTGCGGCTGGGGGCAGGTCCTCCCCATGTCCAGGGAGGGAGACAGTCCAAGGAGCTGCTTAGTCACACAACATGAGGCAAGCTCAGACTCTTTGTCTGGCCTGGGTATCGTATTACAATATGATAGATAAAAATTGTGAGATGGGTTTAACTCTTTAGAAATTATGCTGTTTACAATTAGGAATTCATCTATTGTGGTGACCCTAAACATCCGTGTGCATTATAATCGCCCAAGATGGCCTCCTGATTACAGAAGCAGATTCCAGGGCCTCACCTCCAGGGACTGATTCAGTAGGTCTGGGGTAAGGCCCAGGTATTTTTAATTAGTAGCCAAGAAACTGAAGCATTTCAGTTAGAAGCTACCTCTCTCTACCACATATAAGCATATATATATTTTTTAATCTGTGAGAGCCAGGCAGTGGCAGACCAAGGGTGGTTAAGGGCCAGTGGTGAGGCCTTTTTTTTTTTAGTGAAGATTTTGTTTATTTATTTGACAGTGATACAAGCAGAGAGAGTGGGAGAGGGAGAAGTGGGCTTCCTGCTGAGCAGAGAGGCCAAGGCGGGGCTCGACCCCAGGACCCTGGGATCATGACCTGAACAGAAGGCAGATGCTTAATGACTGAGCCACACAGGCACCGAGTGGTGAGGTCATTAACCCTCCCCCAATATACTCTGCAACCTCTTTCCTTTCCCCTTCCTTGATAGGGGCAATTCATGCTTCCTCAGCTTTGGGTGAAGCACTTAGAAAATTGCATCTCCAAGAAGAGTGCCCTTAGCTCCCCCTTGTGGCATGATCACTGTGCTCTGCATCCTCCCGGGACACTGTGGTCACCACTGTAGGGGGCGGGAGCCCCAGGACTGGAGGAAGAGGAGATATAAAGCAGGGGATAATAAGGGGAATAAGCAAACCTCATATCAGAATGACCAAGGAAAGGGACATTCAAAGTGAGTTCTAGTGAAGGCCTGCTGATGGCTGCTGGAAGCAGTCCATGTGAGTTAGTGTTAAGATTTTTCTCTTGAGGTGCCTGGGTGACTCAGTTGGTTAAGTGGCTGCCTTTGGCTCAGGTCATGATTCCAGGGACCTGGGATTGAGCCCCACATCAGGCTTCTTGCTCAGTAAAGGGCCTGCTTGTCTCTCTCCCTCTGCCTGCCACTCTGCTTACTTGTGTTCTCTGTCAAATAAACAAATAAAATCTTCAAAAAAAATTTTTTTCCCCTCGCAACACCATATCCTTGTGTTTCATGGGCTTTAGAGAGTACAGGACGGGACCTGTATCCAGACTTTGGGAGGATGGTGAAGCAGGTCAGCGGCTGTAGCCCCATGGGAGAAGCACTTATGAGAGGCCAGGGATTAAGAGCAAGGAAGTCTGGAGGATCAGTTTTGGACAAGAAATTTAAAAAGCACTCCTCTGGAGAGCTTCTAAAATGTTTTGGGAAGGGAACTAAAATTCTAGTAGCAGTGAGGGATGCATTTGGATTTTTTTTTTTAAGAGATGGGGAGGGGCAACTCTATGGTCAACTAATCTTCGACAAAGCAGGAAAGAACATCCAATGGAAAAAAGACAGCCTCTTCAACAAATGGTGTTGGGAAAATTGGACAGCCACATGCAGAAAAATGAAATTGGACCATTTCCTTACACCACACACGAAAATAGACTCAAAATGGATGAAGGACCTCAACGTGAGAAAGGAATCCATCAAAATCCTTGAGGAGAACACAGGCAGCAACCTCTTCGACCTCAGCCGCAGCAACTTCTTCCTAGGAACAACACCAAAGGCAAGGGAAGCAAGGGAAAAAATGAACTATTGGGACTTCATCAAGATCAAAAGCTTTTGCACAGCAAAGGAAACAGTCAACAAAACCAAAAGACAACTGACAGAGTGGGAAAAGATATTTGCAAACGACATATCAGATAAGGGGCTAGTATCCAAAATCTACAAAGAGCTTAGCAAACTCAACACCCAAAGAACAAATAATCCAATCAAGAAATGGGCAGAGGACATGAACAGACATTTCTGCAAAGAAGACATCCAGATGGCCAACAGACACATGAAAAAGTGCTCCCCATCACTGGGCATCAGGGAAATACAAATCAAAACCACAATGAGATACCACCTCACACCAGTCAGAATGGCTAAAATGAACAAGTCAGGAAATGACAGATGCTGGCGAGGATGTGGAGAAAGGGGAACCCTCCTACACTGTTGGTGGGAATGCAAGCTGGTGCAACCACTCTGGAAAACAGCATGGAGGTTCCTCAAAAAGTTGAAAATAGAGCTACCTTATGACCCAGCAATTGCACTACTGGGTATTTACCCTAAAGATACAAACGTAGTGATCCAAAGGGGCACGTGTACCCAAATGTTTATAGCAGCCATGTCCACAATAGCCAAGTTATGGAAAGAACCTAGATGTCCATCAACAGGTGAATGGATAAAGAAGAGGTGGTATATATATACAATGGAATACTATGCAGCCATCAAAAGAAATGAAATCTTACCATTTGCGACGACATGGATGGAACTAGAGCGTATTATGCTTAGCGAAATAAGTCAACTGGAGAAAGACAACTATCACATGATCTCCCTGATATGAGGAAGTGGAGATGCAACGGGTGTGGGAGTTAAGGGGGTAGGAAAAGTAAAAATGAAACAAGATGGGATCGGGAGGGAGACAAACCAAAAGAGACGCTTAATGTCATAAAACAAACTGAGGGTGGGGGGGGGAGAGGGGTTGGGAGAGGGTGGTGGGGTTACATTATATGTTTAAATAAAGCTTAAATTAAAAAAAAAAAGAGATGGGGAGGGGCAGAGGGAGAGGGCAAGAGAGAATCTCAAGCAGACTCCACACTCAGGGCAGAGCCCCACATAGGGCTCAATCTTACAACCCTGAGATCCTGAGCTGAAATCAAGAGTTGGACGCTCAACCGAATAAGCCATCTGGGTGCCCTTGGATTATTTTTATGTGAATATTAAAGAAAGGACAATCTCCCAAATCTAACAAACTGGGATTATTTAAATTAGTTTCCCTTTGTCTATTGTTTCCCGGGTTCAGACTCAGATGCCATCTATGGCTCCTACTCCCTTGCATCATTTCCCAAACAGATGATCCTTTGGATGTTAATAGTTTAACCAGTAATAGTCAAATGAAGCTCCATGCTCAAATCAGTTTGTAAAATTCTGAATAAAATGAGATTAGCCAAGCTTCTCAGAATCTCATGCTTTGTGAATCTTGTGACTCTTAATAAACAGTATTTTTGAAACTTTTGATCAGGACACTTCTTTCCTTGAAGCGCACTCATTAACATTTTCCAGAACAGTGTTTGCCTGAAGGCAAGTAGGAAAAGTGCTGCTGGTTGTCCCCCAGTGTTTACTCCCCCCTTCTTCCTTAGTCATAGGACACCAGAATTTGAGCCAGGCACGTGCTCACCCAAAATACACCCAGCGCTTGCCACTGTCCTTTGCAGTTGGATGTGACCGTGTGACCAGGTTGTTGCCAATGAGACATTAAGGGGAGATGATGTGGGAAACTGTGCCCCTAGAAGGCAGTGCCATGCCCTTTTAGTGCCTTGCTTCCCCCTGGTGGCAGCATGCAGACATGCCGACTAGAGCTAGAGCAGCCATCTGCACAGGGACAGAGAAGCCAGGCTCTGGGATTCAAGTCAAGGACCTTGGGAGTACCTTGTAATCCTGGACTAACTACCCCAGGCTCTCTTTTACATGAGAAATAAACTTCCATCTCATTCAGACTACTGTCATTTCATGTTTCCTGTCATCAGCTGCCATCGGGGCAAGGTGTCAGGATAACTTCTTTAGATTTGCTTTTTTTGTTTGTTTTTCAAAACCATTTGTGTATTAGGATATATGGATAGCCTGGGAATTTATACAGAAGCCAACCAAAATATTAAAGGATATTAAGAAAGATACTTGGAGTATGGTGAGGGCTCTTCCTATTAAGAGCATTTAAGATCAAAACGTATATTCTACCAATAAATATGCTAATTATAATAAATTAGGTCATTTGAAAGTATTCTTTTAAAGTTTCTGCACATAGAGAGAGTATATATAAGGGAAACTAATAAGAATGTTTTTCCTTTGGTTGGTGCTGTTGGCCAATACAGGTCCCATAGTGGGAAGTAGTAAGAATGGCATGCCTTCCAGATTCTCAGGGACCCCTAGCTAAGGAGGAAGAGGCAATTTAATGATGGCATAAGTTGAATTTCTCCCCAGTTTAGTAGGCTAGAAGACTTAGAATTAATTCCAATTTGACACAGAAGCAGTTAAGAAATGTAAATTTCTTGCCCATGTTTGTAGAGTAAGATTCATAGCCACTAGGTAGCAAAATATTTACTTATAGGACTTCACTGATTTTTTTAAGTGACTGGATGATCAGGAAGGGTCTTTATTTGGTCACAAGGTGATTGATGGGAAGGTAGGGAGCATGGGGGCTGGTGGAATCCGGGAGACCTTGTGAGCTAGCCCATAGAGCAGGGGAGGCTCTCCGGGCAGGGATGGAGAGAGTTGGAGAGTTAAAAAGGAACTTTAAGGAGTTTCACATCAGATGGAGATTTTAAAATTAGCTTTGCAGGGTGCCTGGGTGACTCAGTCCAGCAAGCATCTCAGGGTCCTAGGATTGAGCCCTGCATCAGGCTCCTGGCTCAGCGGGGAGTCTGCATCTCTCTCTCCCTCTGCCTGTCTCCCCCCATCCCTCCTTGTGCTCTCCCCCTCTCTCTCAGAAATAAATAAATAAAATCTTTGAAAAATAAATAAAACTAATTTTGCTTTACTGTTTGTGTGAGAACCTATACTCCATATCCAAGAATACTTCAGTAATATCTATTACTTCGTTAACCTTTGTGGGATTGGATTTGCTTTGGGAGATTTAGCGAAGTGGTGGGCCCTGTGTTCTGCTTAGCTACTGCTGCTTCACAATCACCTTAAAACAGTGAGGAAAATAGGAACAATTAGGTGAATCCTGAATCTGGAGGCTGACTGAGCTCAGCTGGACAGTTCTTCCCTGAGGTCTTGCCTGTTTTTTATTCACGTGATGGCCAGAGCTGGTTGATTGCGTAGGTTTTTTCATTCAGCAGTCTGGCACCTGGGCTGAGAAGACTCAAGCATCAGGGAACTGGAATTGGTGCGGCAACCTGGGCTTCTCTTTCTACCCATGTGGCATCTCCAGGCGGTAGCCTCAACATTGCTAGACTTCATACATGAGCGGCTGAAGGCACCCGGAGCAAATGTCCCGAGAGAGCCATGGCCAGACAGAAGCTAGATGACCTAGTCTCAGAAGTCACACAAGACCCTTTGCACTATACTCCCTTAGTGGGAGCAGGCACAGAGGCCCACCCAGGTTCTCAGAAAAGCACATGGACGCTACTTCTTAATTTTGTGGCCATGTTTGGAAAACACCATCTGCTACATTGCCTTAAGTTGAGCACAGCATCGGGTGACTGCAGAGGCCTTGCAAGGGTGGCCAAGCACATCCGCAGGACATGAACAACCTTTGCAGCTTCCTGTAGCAGAGCCGAACCCAGGAGCCCTCGGAGCATTTCCCCCTAGCCACCTGTCTCTCCGTGTGGGGGCCTCAACTCAGGACAGCTGGAGGCACCCAGAGTATGTCCTCCGCTGTCCCTCGGAGGCGGAGATGGCTGCCTGCTATTACCGGAGGCTGGAGCTGGGGAGTTCCCTGGCCACTCTGTAAGGAGGCTTATTCGTGTGATGAAATGAGTAATAATGATGTTTACAGCCTGACATGAATTTTAGTTTTCAGCAGCTATGTGGCTCCTGTAGTGCATTGTCCTAAGGTTCAACAAAGTGGGGGGTGGTCAGGGTGAGGAGAAGAGTTTTAGGACAAGGGCAGGCATCTAAAAACAGAGCTGGTTTCTCCTTCCCTTTCCTCTTTTTTTTTTTTTTTCCTTAAGATTGTATTTATTTGTTTGACAGACACAGCGAGAGAGGGAACACAAGCAGGGGGAGTGGGAGAGGGAGAAGAGCAGGCTTCCCGCTGAGCAGGGAGCCCAATGTGGGCCTTGATCCCAGGTCCCTGGGATCATGACCTGAGTCCCCCAGGCACCCCTCCTTCCTTTCTTCTTAATCTTTTTCATCTTCCTCCCTCTCTTCCCACTCCCCTCCTCCTCATCTCACTTCCTCCCCCCCACCACAACTCCTTCCCTTCTTTTTCTTCCTCCTCCTGCTCTTCCTTTCCTCCTCCTCCTCCTCATGCCCCCTACCCTTCATCTTTCCTTCTTTCCTCCCTCCCTCCTTCTCCTTTTCAGACACATGGAATTGGGTATGTTCTAGTCTGTTTATAGCCCATGCTAGGCTTCTCTTTTGTTTTATTCAATTTTATTATTTCCCCTCTTATTCCTTGTGCCTGCTTCTATTTCTCTCACCCTCCTAGGCACCTATGCTAGAGTATTTAATCCATGTTCTTCCATCCTATTTAGATATTATGAAACCTTGGAAAATTCGTTGTCTTATTGTGGAGAATGTATGTTTTAAATTTAAATAAACTGGAAAGAATTTTCATTCTGTTCCTTACTGTTTTTTTACACAGCACCATGTTTTTGAGTTCTATCCATGTTGCTATTTGTAAATCTAGTGCATTATTTGAAACTGCTTCATACTATTTTATATATCCAGTGCTTCTTTACTGGGGGACACTTAAGTTCCCTCCAGTCCTGTTTGGCCATCTCCTGGAATGAATAGTGCTGGAATAGTGCTGGAATGAATATCCTTCCATGTGCTTCATCTGGAAGAACTCACAAGGGCTCAGGGTATACCCATTCTTCATTTCACCAAATACTTCCAAATTATTTTCCAGCATCACCAAACCGATTTTCTTGCCCACTAACATTTTTACCAGCACTTGATGTAAGATTTCTCATTTTTGGCAATCTGATGGTTATGAACTGATATCTATTGGTTATCTTAATTCCCATTTATTTGATTACTAATGAAATTGAGCATTGTTCATCAATTTTGGCTTTCTCTTCTCAAATTGGCTTTTCATTGTTTTTGAGGTTTTTTCTTCTCCGTTTATTATTTTTTAAAGATTTTATTTATTTATTTGATAGAGAGAGAGCAAATACAAGAACGGGGAGCAGCAGGCAGAGGGAGAGGGAGAAACAGACTCCCCACTGAGTAGGGAGCCTGATGTGGGGCTTGATCCCAGGACCCTGAGATCATGACCTTAGGCTTAACTCGCTGACATCCTTGAAGTTTCCTTTTTTTAAAAAAAATTTTTTTTAAGGAAGTTTCCTTTTTATTGCTGACACGAGTGAGTCCGTTATATCTAGATGTTAACTCTTAATTGGTTTTAGGCATTACAAGTATTTTCTCCCAGGCTGCCGACACTATTGAACAATTGAACCCAGTCTCAGTTCAATTTCTATAGGGTAATTTTCTGAAAAGTACAGACAGGTTCAGCTGCCTCAGATGAGGATAAATTTTGTGACAAATGTTGCCTTCAGGTTTGTAAACTTAACATACCATCTGTGATTCGCTACTTGGAAGTCTCAGCAGGATATATTGAACACGTTACAATATGTATATATATTTCTCTTTATACAGTGGAAATGTTTCTGCAAAATAGTGTGTGAATCAAATTTTGTTCACTAGAAACAATTAATGCATTTACGTCTTGGTGGCACTGGGCAACCCACACCCCGAATAGGGCAGTTTGAATTCTGAAAGGATGCCCATTATGTACATTTGGGGAAAGTAAATAATAACCTCCTCGTTGTTCATTTTCATGCCCTGGAATTATGCTTTTGTTGTTATACAGAAAGAGACTCCATTCTTTGAAGCCTTTTCCAGTATTTTCCACCCCAAAATCCTTTTCTTCTTACCAGTTAGAAAGACATCAATGTGCACAAGAGAGACTGTGTAGTTGTCTCTACAAAAGAGAAATCATTTCAGGGCAAGAAGTAGTAAAATTAAGTCCATTTTCCTACTTCTATATCAAATGACCAGGAGATGGTAGCTATAAGAAGTCTTCTCTTTTTTCAATGCCTTATGACACTGTCTTTCACCAAACCCCGTCTGCTCGGTCCCCATGTCAGTTTCCCAAGAATACCATAGGCCACTGATTCCCAAATTTTGTTCCATATCAGAATCACTCGGGGAGCTTTTACTAATCTCAAACTCAGGTCACACCCAACATCAATCAAAGCAGAATGTCTCAAGGTGGCATTGAGAACTGCGCAGGGGATTCCAATGTTCAGCAGGGTTTAGGAATCATTGCCACATTCCCGCAGCAGCCCAGGGCTTTATCAGGACTAATGTTAACATCAGGGAGTTGTTTCTCTCCTATCCTGGACACCTCGTGGGAATGACACTTGCTAGAACTTGGTGTTCAAGTGTGAAGTGTTGAGAGGGTGATACTCTTATTACTCTTGCCATCTCCCTCTCCGCCTGAAGCTCTCTGCAACTCATCTCTTCTTTAATGAAATGAGGGTAATAAGTACTTCCTGGGTTTGTAGTAAGGACTAACTGAAAATCTGGAAAACAGAGGATTCTGTGTCTGACACACATCAGGACTTAAATAAACGTTTGGGAAAGTTCACGCTTATTTAATGAGGACACATTTAGGACCTTCCTTAGTCAACTCTCCCTCTGAAGGTAACTTGTTGTCCTTCCCAGTGGCACCCAAGCACACTCCCCCCAGGCTCCTCCCTTTCTACTCTTTATATTCTGGCCCTCCCCACACCCAACTGGCTGCCCACCCATTATTGTCAAGGAACAGCGAGGACTTTCTCAGATCCATGATCACAAGGATATGTTACCAGTGAGAGCTACAGCAAAAACAACAGGTGAGAGGAACTAGCCTAGTAGGAGAGATCGGGAAAAACTGGGAAGAACAGATTAGTAGACAGTGCTGAAAACATGTGGAATTGGATGGAATTAGTGTTGATACAACTATGGGAGAGGAAGTCATTTGGCAATAGGAAAAAAACAATCAGGCATGGGTACTTCTGAACATCCTTCTACATATTTGGCTCTGTGGTAAGCACTCTGATGGATTCAGGAGAAACAGGAGCTCTCAAGGAGCTTGCAGAAGCAAAACAAATACAACACAACAGACTGATCAGAGAACAGTTCAGTGCCAGACTTGGAGAGCTGAAATACCTTTCTTAGGGAACTCTACCCCTAGCTGGAGCTTGCAGGGTCACTTGAGATTTTATTTATCTTTTTTAAAGATTTTATTTGTTTAGTTGGTTAGTTACTTGACAGAGCGAGAGAGAGCGAGAGAGCACACAACAGGGGGAACAGGAGAGGGAGAAGCAGGCTCCCCACTGAGCAGGGAGCCCGCTACAGTGCAGAGCTCGATCCCAGACCCTGGGATTATGACCTGAGCTAAAGGCAGGTGCTTAACCAACTGAGCCAACCAGGCGCTCCTCACATGAGCTTTCAATTAGCAGAGAGAAGGAAGTAAAATATCCCAAGTGTGGGGGAGAAAATCAGGGGCTGGGGCTTGAGGAATCTGATTACCCTCGGCTATGTCCTGTCTCTTCTTACTCTATAGGAGTTAGAGCAGAAGATGTGAAGGGACTCTTACCCCTGATGATCCTAATGGTGGTCATTTTTCTGCTGCTTCTGTTCTGGGAGAATGAGCTGAATGAGAAAGGAGAGGTGCCAACCATGGAGCAGCTGCATGTAGACTACCCTCAGAGTGACATTCCTGTACGGTACTGCAACCATATGGTCTTGCAAAGAGTCATCAGGGGACCTGACAACACCTGCAAGAAGGAGCACGTTTTCATCCACGAGAGGCCTAAAAATATCAATAAGGTCTGCGCCTCTTCCAAGAAGAGGATTTGTCAGAACCATTCTTCCATTTTATGTTACCAGAGCATGACCAAGTTCAAAATGACTGTGTGTGGGCTCATTGGAGGCACTAGATATCCTGCCTGCAGGTACGGCGTATCCTCCATAAAAGGGTTCATCGTGGTCACTTGTGATGACATGGGGCCAGTTAGTCTCCAGAGATATGTTGAGTAAGTTGAGACCAGTGCCTGAGATCCTCTCTTTTCTCTCTCAGGGGTACTTGCTCTCCCTGAGACACACCTGAACTGTGGACCTGGGGTAATGCCTTGAGCGAACTGGGTCGCCATTAGTAATTATTTATCCTTCCAGTATTACTGAGCTGGAATCTTTTTATTCTGCTTTAATAAAAAAAAACTCTACTGAATTAAATCATAAACTCTGCATGTGTTTTAATTTCTTGTCCCTTTTCTTTGGGTCATTTATTGAGAGACAAAAGTGAATCTGAGGTAGAACTGGGATTAGAGCAAAGTGAGTGAGGCCCTCACTTCAGGTTCAAAATTTAAGGGGCACCCGAAATCCCAATAATCTAGATACACAAATTTTAAAAAAATTAATGCAGAAATCTCTGGTGAATAAAATATCTAAGTTTTAAGTCAAAATCCAGTCTGACAGGGTTGGAGTTAGGGTGTTAGTGAATTGTGCCAGTACAGTGTCAGATTCTTGATCAGAGCTTATTTAGCATTAAATTAAGATTTTTAACTATTGCATTAAAATGGTATTTATCTTGATTACTGGGATTTTGGGTAGCCCCCTTAAGTTTTGTACCTGGAGCTGAGTGTCTCCTCTCATCGTGTCGTACTCCCAGACTTGATCCTAGGTGTCGAGGCACTTGGAGTAGTCAGTTAGGGACTTCTCTAAAGATGGCTCATATAATTCAAAATGCATCTGTTTCCATTCAGCAACTGCCTCTGTGCCTTGAAAGAAAGAGAAAGGGAGATCAGAAGGATTGCCTGAGTGGTCAGAAACCATGTCCCTTAAAGACTGGAGAGTAGCAAATCAGGACTTCCAAAACGGGATTGAAACCCTCAGAGCTCAGTGCCCCTCCTCTTGCATCCCTGGAAGGAACAGAGAACTTGCATCCAGATTCCTAACTTGTTTTCCCTTTTAGATCATACAGCTGAGCTGGTTGTTTAGCTTTCCCACATCCAGCTGTGGGCAGGGCATCTTTAGAGTTAGAAGGTGAGGGGAGAGAATGAAAAGAAGGAGAGGTTCCTCATTCCGGGGATTTGATTTAAGTCCTGCTCTTCTCTGAGCATGAGTCCCCACACCTGGAAGTGAGGGGCTTGGACTAGCTAGTCTTTGAGGTTTCCAGGCCTGTTACTCCACAATTCCATTTCTCCTTGTTGGAGGGAAGGGTTAGTACAGAGGAGTAGCGAGAAATAAGGGGTAATTGGCAGCTAAGCGCCAGATTATGGGGTCATTGATTTTGAGCTATGACATTTCCATCCTGTGAGAGTCAGAAACACAGTGACCTAGAGCGGACACAGGCAATGCACAAGATTCAGAGGGCCCTTTCTGTTCTTATCTTTTCAGTTGAGAGACTTCAACTATTGCATTATTTATATGGACTTAGTTCAAGGTCAGATCAAAAAAGGAGGTACACCTATGCTAGTTGTTAACTCTGTCTTTTGCAAGCATCAAGTTCTAACTGATTAATTCAACTCACAGAGGGAGGACATTTACAGTTGTGAGTAAAGGACACTTTGCAGCCTTGTAAGTAGGCAAGGCTTGCTCAAGACCCATTTCTCCAGGGAAGTCCCACTGTCATTGCTGTCTTCATGGACATTTGGATGTCACCAAGGAAGCTGAGCAGGATCAAGTGGTCCCAAGCATATGACTTGTAGTCCCATCATTTCTTGGGCAAAATTTTAAAGTAGCTTAAATGAGTCTTTAAAATCTCTGTTTCTATGTTCTGAATTCTGATTCCTTTTCCTGGCCCTCTCCCTAGGCTTTATTGTCTCTTTTTCCCTTCCTGCTGCTTTTTCTTCCCTTCTTCCCTCAACCTCCCTCCTTCTAAGTAGAAACAATATCTTGCAGATAAATGCATTCCCACCAAGGTGTGAGTTACTGAGACTCTCCAGTGGAATTTGTTCTCAGAATATTTTCATTCAATAGGGATCAAGACCCAATTCAATTGAATTGTGATGTCTTAGACATTTGTAGTTCAAGAAGGTTTTGTGTTTTTTTAATGGACACCAAGTAGTCCAAATCAACCCCAAGTAGCTGTGAATTCTATGCACTTGAAAAAGATGTTTCAGAAAAATAGTTCAGTGCAGAATCTCTGCACTGTTCTTCCTTCTCACTTTTCTCCTCATTGTCTTTCTGTTTTTCTATTATCATCTCACTACCGATGTTGACAATGGAGGATATTTAGGAAAAAAATCTAAATCCTTCTTCCCTACTTCCTTCAACTTGCAGCAAGTGTATGCTCAAGCCACACACATGAATACATCCATTAATTCCTAATCATCTATCAATTATCTAATCAACCCCAATTATTAAGGCTCATATATTCTTAGTACTGGGTCTTTGCTCTAATTTCACACACTGAACATTTTAAAATTAAATACAATAAAAAATACAAGTCTATGTGTGTTCATGTCAAATGAGTGGCATAAGAAGTGAATGATTATATAGAATTATAGAATCAATATGTTACACATCTGAAACTAACATAACATTGCGTTTCAATTAAATTCAATAATAATAAAAGAAAGAAATGAGTGATATGAAGATCAGGGAAGTGAACAATGGATTTGGTAGACTTAATTAGTGAAAAATGTGTTAAAGAAAGAATATGGCTTAATTGGGCTTTGAAGAATTTCAAGAGGCAGAAAAGAGTAGGCTTCCAAGAAAGGACCAAAAATGGAGACATGGAATAGGGCGTTTTCAGAGAAGGGTGGGTCACGCTGATTTGACTAGGGCAGCTTTGTGTACCAAAATAATGGGAGAGAGCCCTGAGAAGCAGGTTGAGATTAGATCAAGAAGAGCTTTGACTAGGTGGCCTCGGGGGGTTAGATTACCTCCAGCAGGAAATGTGAATATTTTAAGGTTTTTGAAATAGTCATTTCAAGTGCTCTTTTTAGAAAAGTAGTATATCCAGGGAATTGGAGGGACAAGGAGAAGTGGTTAGGAGGTAAAAGTGATAATGCAGAAGGTAGAAGGAAATAGAGGCTCTTAGAGGTGGGAATGAAAGTAATGCTTTCTAGAGCAAGAGAAAGAATTCTCACCCTGGATAACCATTCTTTCTGAGATTTTCATTATGAACTTCCCAGCACTGATCTCAAGTAAAGGATTTTCTGCACTTGTCAAGCCATGTTATGTTGTTAACAAATGTTGAGAAACAAGCATTTTTGCAGTTTGGTGTTTGATTCTGTACAGAATAAAAAGATGCAGAAACTAAGTTCCAGGCTCAAGGAATTTTCATACTTAAAAGGGAGAAAAGAATTACATATATCAACCAACGTTAAAATTTTAAAAAGAACATATAAAATAAAGTTTAAAAAAATTTAAAAAGAGCATAAGAACATATAAAATGATGTGTGATGTAATCTATGCTATAGGGTTTCAAAAAAGCTAAAAACAAATCACTCTGGGTTAAACTATAAACAGGGAGGTTTCCTCAGAAGAAGGAACAGTGATGGTGCCCATGTCACAGGGATTCTGGCAGCCAAAGGCCCACTTTATGAAGTTTTCTGAGCATCCTTGTCTCTATGTTGTCCCCTCCTTCTGTCTCATGCAATTCTACCTAATCTTTCTTGCCCCTCCTTCCCTCAGCTAGACCAATAGCAGAAACTTGCAGGAAACAAATACAGTTTCACTTCATGCTCCGTAACAAGCTGGATTCTTTCTCTGTAGGACCCACTTGCCAAAGGAACAGGTAAAGAGGAATTCCATGACTGAGGATGGGTGGGAAAAGAAATGAGAGATGTTTTTAAATGGCTGCCGTGTTCCAGGTACTGTGTGAGGCTGTAGGAGACCTGGAAGTAGTAAGGAGTGTGTTGGGTGAGATTAGTGAGACCACAATATGGGTGATAGACCCTTCCAGTGAGATTATAGACACGGGGGAAAGGGAGAGGGCTAACTACTTGGTTTGGGGCACTTTATACACATTCCCTTATATAAGTCTCACCTTTCCTTTTTTTCACATGGGGGAAACGGAAGTTAAAGGAGGCAGAGTAAGTTGTTTATGAGTAGCTAGGCAGAGCTTTGAAGCTGGGTCTGCAGATTCCACAGCTGATTACCTTTTCATGCCATCATCCTTCCATTGAAGGAGCCCGAGCTTGTATGTCGGAGTCAACCCTGAACTAACTGCCATAAGGAAAAGAGAATGATCTCATTAATATTCTCCTTATTTTCATCTTTTACTTTCTTTTAAATTTCTATTACAGAAGAGATTACCCTCGATCTAAGATGGAGACCTTCTCTCTGCTGCTATTCAGCCTGGGTTTGGTTCTCACAGGAGCTTCAGAAAGCATAATGGAGATAATTAAAGAAGAATCTTCAGGGGGAGAGATGAAGTATGACTTGGCAAACAGTGACCAAGAAAAACAGACTCTTGAGGTATTAATGAACTTGACTCTGTTCTATAAAAATACCAGCCTCAGTATACCCTTGGACATGTCTTCCTCATTATTGACCTTCAGAAGATTACATTATACCTTCGCCAAAGGAGAGAGTCCAGGTAATGACGAAGAGTACTGCAGTGACTTGGTGGCCTGGAGAAAAGTTTCAGAAGCTAATGAGTCATGCAAGTTAAGCTACAACTTCATCCATGGTTCCATGGAAGTGATTCGTGGAGCCCCCAAAGCCTCCAGCTGCAAATATGGACAGAATCTTGGCATAAGCTGCTCTAGGAACCCGGACCTGGCCACCACTATGTGCCAACTCACTATGGGCAAACAATTCCCCAGATGCCAATACCACAGTGATACCTCATTAAAGAAAATATTGGCAGTGCTGACAGGTCATTCTCTGATGAGCTGGTTAGTTAGTGGCTCTAAGCTGTAAATCCTACAGGGCTTTGATACCAGAGTCTATCTAAAGAAGGACATACTTATTTTCATTGTGTTTATTTACTTCTATTATCTGTATCTACCCTTTCTGCTCTGTAGTAAACTCTTGATTATCTATACTAACTGGAAAATGAAAAAAATCCCAAATTGTGGAGAACTTGATTAAAATTTATAACTGATCCTGGAGTACAGATACTCTCTTTCTCTTCTCTCTTACATACAGTTTCTCTGAACTAAACTGAATTCCATCCTAGCATAGCTATCAAGCCAAGAAGTAGAGTTCACCCAACTTGACAAAACTGAGGAGAAAAGGCCCCAAACCAATATTGGGAATTGAAAGTTAACTGTACTGCCTCTGAGATTATTCAGAGAAAGAGTGAATGAGCATCAGGGATATTATTATTGCTGTTTCTTTTCAAATAAATGTGTACATTGATACACATAAACGTGAGCACCCGGCCATGTCACCAGGTGTCTCCCGATCCTCCAGAAGATGCCAGAGGAAAAAGATGCTTTTTTGCTTAGCTGTTGCCCTCTGTCAACAGGTATGACCCTGTGCAATCTCTGTTCCTCCATCATCCATATCCCAGGTTGCTACACATGGAGTAATAAAGCTCTTACTGCCATTTTTACTCATTTACTCAGAACTTACTCTTAAGTTCCCGAGGGATGGCAAGCCAAGGAGCAGGTAGAAAGATGGCAAATGAGATAGCTGAGCCAAGTGCTGGGAAGGCTTAGTCTTCAATCTTGTTTATGATGTCGTATTGGATATTTTTTCACTGCCAATTATATATTTATAAGTTTTTGTGGTTCAACACTCTACATAAAGTATGGACAATGGTCTCATTCATTAATGTGTGCCTACATGTTCCTGCTCCCTCATCTTACATCCTCCCTCCACTCCAAGACAACTCTTATTTTATGTCCTGATTTCAAATAAAAGCTTGTAAATAAATGTTATATTACTGCAACACTTTTCTTACTGTGCATCACACTGGAGACATCAGTTTTCCTAGTGATGTTCACATTTTATGCAGAATCCTCATTGCATTAAAACTGCAGAACTCTGGGGGCACCTGGGTGGCTCAGTGGGTTAAAGCCTCTGCCTTCAGCTCAGGTCATGATCCCAGGGTTCTGGCACCAAGCCCTGCATCGGGCTCTCTGCTAGGCGGGGAGCCTGCTTCCTCCTCTCTCTCTGCCTGTCTCTCTGCCTACTTGTGAACTCCGTCTGTCAAATAAATAAAATCTTAAAAAAAAAAGAATTAAAAAAAATAAATAATAAAACTGCAAAACTCTGACAATCAACCAGGATGAGGCATTAAGGGCAGATACTTTTGTATCTTTTAGCTGGGTTTTCCTTGTCAATGTTGTGGGTGTTTAAGTTAACAGTCACTATGGGCTTGGCCAATAGGTGGGTAGTTAGCACTCCCTTTTCTCTTGACAGCCAGAGGAGAAGGTGATAGAGGGAAATGCTTGGGGCTCAAAGTTTTCTTCTCTGTAGGGGGAGAACCCAGGGCCCTGGAAGGGAGACATGGTCACTGGGTTCCATTCCAGGGATAGGTTTATGTAGCAAGGCTGGTGTTACCACTCACTAACCAGACATGGAGTAGGTTCTATGGTTAGCAGAGCAGTCCAATGGGTCTCCTTTTGGTTCAACCTTTATTCAAATCTGAATAACTTCTTTCCTACAGTAAAGTCTTACTATAGAGTCTAGCTCTAGGTGATGAACATGTCAGCCCCAGAGACAACACCATTCAAACTCTGGCAGAGTTTTTGGGTAATAGGTAAGAAAAAGTAAATACAGCCTCATTCAGAATTTAGTACAGATTTCTTCCTTCACCAGGAGAGAAGAGCAAAGACCCAGAGAAGATACCTCTTCCTAGGCCAGGAACATCCTCTAAAGAGTCTTAATTTAGACCAAACCCCTCCACTTTTGTAAAGGAATCAGGAGCTCCCAGGATCTAGCTAATTATCATATTATGAAGTCTGAAAGATATCAAATATGGGGGTGCCATTGGGAGTCAAGTCTCCTGAGTACTAGCATTTCCTACCCTTAAAGACTGTCACCCCTTTGGTATAATGGGTATCTTAAGATCATTCATGATGACAATAGGCAAGGGAGTTCAGATTTTAAAGCATTAAGTCTTCATAATGTCCCTTCTCTCCTCCCAAACCATAGAGCTAGAGAACTTTTTTTTTATTGTAGCTTTATACCTAAATTTCTCAGGCTGGCTTTCAAAGCTGTGAATGCCCCATTCTCATCTTGCCTAGCCTGACCCAGCACTGCCTGGCTCTGCTGCTTTGAGGCTGTTGTCTTCACAGCCCACAAAATTTGCATCCTTGTCTTCACTCTGCTGCTGGGCTGGTCCTGATAGACCTGGTCTCTTTCTTATTCTATCCCCTCACTCTGCTCAATCACACAAGCCCACCTGGCTAGGGAGGGCCCAACAAGTATCTCTTACACTTGCTAGAAAGTTACCTGAGAGTGGATATGTGTCATCTCCCTGTATGGCAAAGAAACATTAGAGAGGATGAAATGAGGAAATAAAGGAGACAGATCTAATCACAAGGCCCATGGAAGGGAGAGTCAGATAGAGAGAGGACATTGGAATGTAGTGATAGAGAGGTTTGAGAAAGGGATACTAGGGGGGTTATTTAGCATAAGAGAAGTGCCCTTCTGGCTTCTAACCATTCCCTCTGTCTTTCCAACATAAAGTGCACTAAATTCCCTTTAACGAACAATTCTAACGCAAAACAAGTCCCTGGCTCAAAGGGCCCAGGATGGTACTGAAGTAAGGAGAGCCTTCATGACATCATAGTTAAGTCCTCATATGCTTTACTGACTCATTGTGCTCCCCCACCCCCGAGTCATTCCACACGACTAGGATTCAGTTTCTATATCTACACAATGCAGAGGCTGGATTAGATCTGGGTTCTTAGACTTGAGTATGCATCTGAATCATTTCAGGTTGCCCACCCCCAACCATCCTCCTTGGTCTCAAGTCGAAGGGGCCCAGTGAGGCATGGGGCTTCCTAGTGAGACTTCTCTTCCTGGGCTCTCTGAGCTGCTGTGATGCATGCCACTTTGACATCCCGGTCTTGTGACATTGGACTGGTCTCCTCTGTGATTTTTTTTCCCCTTCCCAACAGCTAGATCCCAAAATGGAAATGTGTGTGACTCAACTGTAATCACTCAGATGATAATAGCATTCTAGGCATGGGCTGAATAGCAAAAGGGAAGGAAAGCGTGTGCCTGAATACCTGTGTGAGGCAGAGTTGTCTTGCCAATTTGGACTGCTTAATTTGAGACTATTAGATGACAGAAAAACAAATATGTGTATTTTTAAAAATATTTTATTTATTTATTTGACAGAGATCACAAGTAGGCAAAGAGGCAGGCAGAGAGAGAGGAGGAAGCAGGCTCCCCACTGAGCAGAGAGCCAGATGCGGGGCTTGATCCCAGGACCCTGGGATCATGACTGGAGCTGAAGGCAGAGGCTTTAACCCACTGAGCCACCCAGGCACCCCCAAATATTGTATTTTTAAATGCACTGTATTTTTGAGATTTTGTTCTGTTAGCCAAGCCCTACCCTAAAAATTTACTAGCTTTTGGAGCTATTATTAAATACAAATCCCTGGGCCCCAGTCCAGGAGATTTGGGTTCAAAAGCTCAGAGATAGGACTAGAACGTGTGGGATTTTTACAAGTGTTAGGTTTGCTGATGTGGTTCAAAGTTTGGACACCACCAGATTAGATGAACTATGTTTCTAGTTACAAAACATTCTAGTTCTAGTCCTAATGAGAGAAGAAAGGTTGCTGCCTACGTATTCAGAGCTTTTGAGGACAGCACTGGGGCAAAACAAGTCAATTTAACTCAGAAGAGGATCTACCTCATACAGTGTCCCAGAACTAGCAAGACAGTATTTTGCTGCCCTGAAGCTCCCTGGCCATGGCATACACCTGGGAGCAAACACATCTGCACTATAATGGTGACTCCTGTTTCCCAAAATGCAAGAGTTGCCCACATGTTAGAAAAAGGGTCACACACATGAAAAGCATCCTTTTCACCCCAGCAAACAGAGAACTGGCAGGTTGTGGAGAAGATGGGTGTTTTAAAGCCTTACACCTTCCTGTTTATTAATATGTTAAAATTTTTCAAGATCACATATGAAAATTACCAAGGGAATGATTCATAGGTAATAATAATAATAATTAATAACAACAATTGAGTGCTTCTAAAGGGCCAGGTGGTTGTCTAAAATGTATATATTGCTTTTGTATTCTCAGAAAAACCTCCACAAGGTAGGCTATTATCATCCCACTTCAGCAAAGAAGAAACTGAAGCAAGAAGACTTTAGGTAATGTACAAAGTCTCACACACACACAATAAGCGCCCCCCTGCCCAAGAACAAACAAGGATGGTCTGATTCCATAGGCCATACTTTTTTAAATCCTAGGAGAAAGCAAACTTGCCCATAATTATACAGAAAGATAATGGTGAAATGCTCCTGAATAAAAACCCCACCTCACAGGAATGGTTTGAGAATTATCATTACTATTTTCATTATGATTAGATCAGGGCACTGTGTTAAACACAACTGAAGAAAAGCATTTGCAATATATGTATGGCTGACAAAGGGCTGATGTCTTTCATATATAAAGAAAGCTGTCTGTTTAATAAAATAAAGATGAATACACCAGGGCACCTGGGTGGTTCAGTGGGTTAAACCTCTGCGTTCGGCTCGGGTCATGGTCTCAGGGTCCTGGGATCGAGCCCCACATCAGGCTCTCTGCTCAGTGGGAAGCCTGTTTCCACCTCTCCCTTTGCCTGTCTCTATGCCTACTTGTGATCTCTCTCTCTTTCTGTCAAATAAATAAATAAAATCTTAAAAAAAAAAAGGTGAATACACCTACAGAAAAATAATCCAGGAACACAGACAGAAAATTAACAAAAGGAGAAATAAATAGTCATTAAACATTTGGGACCACAGACAGAAAATTAACAAAAGGAGAAATAAATAGTCATTAAACATTTGGAGATTTCCCCCATTTCTACTAAAGGCAATTATAAATAAAAACAATGTGATATTTTTTACCTGCCCAATTAGCAGAAATAAGATTTAAAATAATAACAGGTGGTATAGGTACAGAAAAGGGGACATTCTTGTGCACTCCTCCTGGGAGAACAAGTTAGTACATTTGCTATCTGTCTGAAGAACAACTTGAACTAAGCCCCATTCTAGTTTTCAGGTTCTCTGCACATTTGATTTCTTTACTTAACTGATGACACTCCTTCCTCCTCTCATACATCCTCTAGGTAAGAGACTCAATTCAAGGGCGCCTGGGTGGCTCAGTGGGTTAAAGCCTCTGCCTTCAGCTCAGGTCATGGTCCCGGGGTTCTGGGATCGAGCCCTGCATCGGGCTCTCTGCTCAGCGGGGAGCCTGCTTCCTCCTCTCTCTCTGCCTGCCTCTCTGCCTACTTGTGATCTCTGTCTGTCAAATAAATAAATAAATAATCTCTTTAAAAAAAAAGAGAGAGACTCAATTCAGTTTATTCTGGCCCTTGTGACTTAGAGTTTGGGATCTCACTGGGGGCCTGAGTAGGCCCTGGGGCCTGTCCTGTATATGGTCAAAGAATAGGACCTCCCCTGGCAGAGCCCGAGGCATGAAAGCTCCAGGCTATGCTGCTTGGTTTGCTCCCCTCGATCTCCCCAGCTCAGGCTGTTCTAAGAAGTCCATGTTCTCCTTTCCGGGAACATGAGCTGAGCTCTCAGACCCAACCCATTAAACAACCTTCCTGGCCACAGGTCACAGAGCCCCTAAGAGGAAGAATCAGGGGGACTAGGGTCATGGGAGCAAGGCTGGAAGGATGGACCCTTGAGAGGTGACCACTCTTCCTGTTCCCCTTCTGACACCTTTCCCCTTCTATCCCTTCCTTATCCAAAGTCTGTGTTCTCTTCTCTTGCCCAGATTGTGCCCCCAACACACGTCTCCCTTTTGCACCCTATCGTGGTCTCTGCTTTCTCTTTTCCTTTCAGGCGACGCTCCCTGGTGGTCTAGTGGTTAGGATTCGGCGCTCTCTCTCTTTTCCTTTCAGGCTTTGCACGACTTGACTTTAGTGTTCTTCTCTGGGTCTTGCATTCAGATTCACTGATCAGGCCTCACTTAGAGGCCACTATTAATCTGCCATGGTTTCAGCACCTGTTAATCCAGGCTCCTGGAACACATGGCTCTGAGTTGCCCAGGTGGAAAAGGACAAGAACAGCATGAATTCCTGGACTCCCCCTGGGTACACATCAAGCCCTTTTAGTGGGTGCCTCTGCTAGTCTGCTCCCTGGTCTGCTGACCTCCCCCTTGTTTTCCTTTAGAAAACTCTGGAATTGCTCGGCTGTCTCTATGAAAGTCATGAAAGTCATGCTCATTGTAACAATTTTAATGAACTGCTTCCTTCTGAGCTTCATGACCAGACAATATGATTGTGGCTATGAATGTTGCTCAATGTGTAGCAAATTGTACTGATGTAAATTTGTTTTGATCACAGTTCAAAAATTATGTTCATCTTTTTTTATCACTTTGTAATTTTATTTCTTATGTCAGGCAGTCACCTGTCCATAAATTATAAAAGTTGACATGTGGAGCACCTGGGTGGCTCAGCAGTTAAGTGTCTGACTCAATTTCAGCTCAGATCATGATCCCAGGGTCGTGAGATCTAGCCCCAAGTCGGGCTCCATGCTCAGTGTGGAGTCTGCTTGGGATTCTCTCTCCCCCTCTCCCTCTGCCTCTCCCCTGCTTGAGCTCACTCTCGCTCTAAATAAATAAAATCTAAGGGAAAAAAAGGTTGAAAGTCATCTTTGTTTAGGCTCAGAATGGTTTGATAAGCATTTGGACCTTGTGGAGAGAACTGTAATGAGATTACAGTGACATGACCTGTTAAGGGAGCAGAGTAGTTAGAGCAGTTAATGAACAGAAAATGTTTACAGGCAAGCAATTGAAAAACTTCCATATGTAAGGCGTTGTACCAGCTACTGTGAGGAAAAAGCATAAGTAAATGTACCCTCACTACACAAGGTATTGGATACAGGACAATTGAAGAATAGCTTAAGAGAGAGAGAGAGACATACATATATCTCTTTCGTCTGGAGTGATTAGTGTAGATACCTGTAAAAGAATAAAATCTTGAACTTGATGGAAGATCCATTCAAATACCTAAGATTTGAACAGAAGAAGAAAAATATACTAGGAATGGAAACAAACACATAAGGAGAAGGTGGGAAGATCACTGTAGATAGATGGGCACTGGATCCTTTGAGTAATAGAATAAATAATGTATATGCTGTTTTCCCTACAGCATTGTGGTTGCCTGAATAATGGCTCCCAGAGATGTCCAGGTCCTAACCCCTAGAACTGGCAGATGTTATACAGCAAATGAGACTTTGCAGATATGACTAAGTTAAGGAGCTCTACATGTGGATTATCTGGGTTGGTCCTGAGTGCAACTGTGCTCCCATAAGAGGAGGAGTGTGGCCATTTGACTACAACAGAAGAAGACAATGTGACTGGAACGGGATAATTGCAGAGCATTGACTTTAGCCTATGGTTGGGCAAAATCATCTGGCACAAAGCCTATTTTATAACGAAGTGTCGAATATCTCATGAAATTTTTGAATACTGTACTGAAAGGGAAAACAGAATGATTGTATGGGTACAGAATGGTTGTAAGTGTATCAGATGTTTACCCCATGATCTGTGGCTGCCCAGCATGAGAGCGTGGTACCCTGTGTCCCTAGCTAGCCCAGGAGAAGGACCAAATTCAAAAATCAAAATACAGTTTCTGCTGAATGTGTATCACTTTTGCATCATCATACAGTTAAAAAAATGTTAAGTATTTAAACCACCATAAGTACAGACACAAAATAGATGAGTGCTTGCCAAGGGCTGGCAGGAGATTGGGGAGTGATAGCAGATGCATTCGAGGGATCTTTTAAGGGTCATGGAAATGTCCTAAAACTGGATTATGCAACAATGGCACAACTCTAAATTTACTAAAAATCACAGAATTGTGCATTTTAAATGAATGAATTTTATGTTATATAAACTATACTTCAATAAAACTGCTAAGGAAAAACCCAAGGAATTTATCCTTGATGCATTTTCCTGATCTCCTTTATCCATCCTAATAGCAAGTCCTTTGATTTTTATGTCCTAAATAATTTTTAAGCCTATAATTTATCTTCTTTCTATTCTGCCCAATTTTTAAGATATTCCCAATCACTTCCCATCTGATTTCTTCTGACACAACTTCATGCCTGCTCAGCCATTCTCCAGTGTGCAAACACAATTTTCTGATCAAAATATAAATCTGTTCATGTCTACTCAAGTCAAGATTCTTTTCAGATGATATTTGGTCATTTTCAAACACTATTTTCTATTGGGTGGCTGCTTTTTTTTAATCAATATGAAGTAATTTTCTATACTTATTTTTTTAAGATTTTATTCATTTTATTTGTCAGAGAGAGAAAGCACAAACAGGGAGAGCAGCAGGCAGAAGAAGCAGGCTCCCTGCCAAGCAGGGAGCGCAATGAGGGACTTGATCCCAGGACTCTGGAATCATGACCCAAGCCTAAAGAAGACACTTAACCAACTGAGCCAACCAGGCGTCCAAATTTTCTATACATATTATAGATATCACCACTTTTCCTATTATGTGCATGGCAGGATAATTTATCAAGATACTAATTTGGTTGGTATTTTTTTTTGGCCATTTTCCAAGAGACAAAAACAATATAATGCATTTTTCTCTTTTCTATCACTAAAGAAGGTTTTTGTACAGATGCCTCGTGGGTTATTAACATCTTTTGTATTACAAGCCGGGTAACGAAAGTGATCAGTAATGAACAGTAGTGGAAAATGTGCTAGTTTCCCAGAGATTCGTGTGTTAGGTCCACTGAAGAAAGCCATAGCCAGGAGTAAAAGAAGAAAGTCCATTTCCTTGAAAGTGGAAAGAAAGGAGAATGTTTTTGAGGGTAGTGTAATTCTTGACCCAGGATTCATGTCACCCTCAAATGGAGAGAGGTGAGGGCTGGATTCTAAGTTCAGGGGTGGCCTGGATATTTTTTCTAGTGCAATCTGAGGAGGGTTCATGTTATATAAATGAACCAAAGATGGTCCCTGTATATCAGCCCTATATTTACTTCTTTATAGCAAGAAGTAAACACATAGGCTCAAAAGATCACCAGTGTCAAGCTCAGATTTTTAGCCATCCAGCTGTTTTAAATCTAGCCTTAGTGAGTATATTTTTTGCCTGTTGGAACATGTATGCTTTACATACCCCATAAAACTATGTCCAACATAGGGCGCCTGGGTGGCTCAGTGGGTTAAAGCCTCTGCCTTTGGCTCAGGTCATGATCTCAGGCATGATCTCAGGCATGATCTCAGGTTCCTGGGATCAAGGCCTGTGTAGGGCTGTCTGCTCGGCGGGGAGCCTGCTTCCCTCTCTCTGCCTGCCTCTCTGCCTACTTGTGATCTCTCTCTCTCTCAAATAAGTAAATAAAAATCTTTTAAAAAAAGAAAACTACATCCAACATCTGCAAGGCACAGGGTAAATAAACACTGTAGCTATAAAACAAACAAACAAAAAACCCACAAGCTGTTGCCCTTTGGAGCAGCCTGACATAGGGATTCCCCTGAGTTCTGCTGAGTGCCATCTTTTAGACATATAAGCCCCCCTCTTCATTCCCTCTATGCTGGGAGTTTTCTCGCTCCCACTCCCTTCAGGATGATGACTCACCACCACATTGTAGTCTCTGGCAGGTCTCCTGCTGGGAGGGACTTTCACCCACATGCAAACCTGCCAAGCAGCACCCAAATAAAATTTGTTGTGTGCTCCTGCTGCACTATGGCCAAATCTTTTTCTTTGATCAGCCCCCAAATTCCTCAAACTCCCTACAGTTCTTGTCTTTTTATGGTGATCCCTGTTCCAAGTCCCCAACCTCTGCCCAAGTCTTTGTTTTTTCCTCCCTGGTAACAAAATTCTAAAGGTGTGGCAGATAATCAGCCAATCACCACTAAGACTTGTTATATGACTTTATATTTTAATGTTTTAAAACAGCTTTATTGAGATGTAATTGACATAGGATAAACAGAATTTATTTAAATTGTCTAATTTCCTAAGCTTTGACATATGTCTGTGCCCTTTAAATCATATCCAACATTTACCAAATTCCATGTCCTTCAGTTATTCCTTCCTCTCACCTGTCCCCGCCCTCCATCTCCCAGTAACCATTGATCTGTTTTCTTTTCATTATAGATTAGTTTCTGTGTCCTAGAGTTTTATAGAAATGAAATCATATCCTATGTATGATGTTTTGTTTGGCTTCTTTAACTCAATATAATTATTTTGAGATTCATCTATGTTGTGTGTATGGTAGATAGGCAGAAAGACGCATTGCATTTAATATGGATGTGTAATGTTTATCAGTTTTCTCTTCAGTACTGCTTTAACAGGATCCCATAAATTTTGCTATGCTGTGTTATTGTTCTCAACAGTATTCAGATCAAATATTTTCTACTTTCCATTCTGATTTCATGTTTGTTCTATGGGTTATTTAGAATTGGTTTATTCAGTTCCCAAATGTTTTGAGATTTTTGAGAGGTCTTTCTCTTAGTCATTTCTATTTTCGTTTCACCATCAGAGACTGTATCTTATTTAACTTAAATCCTTTTGAGTTTATTAAGACTTGTTTTGTGGCAGAAAATTTGGTTTATCCTAGTAAATTTTCTGCAGGCACTTGAACAAGTGTGTATTCTGCTTTTGTTGTACAGAGTATTCTATAAATGTCAGTTGGGGCAAATTGGTTGTTAATGTCATTCAAGTCTTCAATAGTCTTGCTGATTTCCTTCCTACTTCATCTATTGGTTACCCAGAAGTGGATATCGAAAGCTCAAACTATAATTATGGGTTTGTTCACTTCTCCTTATTGTTCTTCCTATATTTGCTTTGTGTAATTTGAAGCCCTATTTTTAAAGCCATACTCTATACTGTGAGTACTTTAATAATACTTTCCTACTCTATTCTTACTTATATTGTTTCAGAGAAGAAATCTAACATCACCCCATCTTTGCTTCTCCAGGCATAGCATGTCCTTGCTTCTGAGGCTGCCTCTAAGGATTTCTTTTCATTATTAGGTGTTTTTTTTTTTTTTCTTTCCAATTTGGTTATGATGTGCCTTGCTATGGTTTCCTTTATTTTTGTGCTTGGAGTTTGAGCTTTTTTGGATTTGTGAACTTATACTTTCCATCAACTTTTGAAAGTGTTTGGCCACTACTTTTTCTCATTTTGTTTTTCTATCCCCCTGTTTCTCTTTTTCAGGGACTCAGATTTTCCATCTGAGGTCACTTGAATTCATTCTACAGCTTGCCGATGCACTTTTCACTCTGTTTTGTTTCGTTTTCTTGTTCACTTGGATCATTCCTAAGCCCTTCAAATTCACTAAATTTTCTTCTGCAATATCTAATCTGCCATTAATCCCATTGGAGTATTTTTCATCTCACACATTTTAGTTTTCATCTTTAAAGTTTGATTTTTTTTCTATTGTCCATGAATCTACTTAATTTTTTGCACATAAGAAGTACAGTTATAATGATAGTTTTAATGTCTTTATTCTGTGCCTGTTGGGGGTCACATTCAATTGAATGATTATTGTCCTCATTATGGTTTGTGTTTGCCTGCTTCCTTTCATGCTTAGTCATTTTTTAAAATATTTTACTTATTTGAGAGAGAAAGAAAGCACAAATAGGGGGAGAGGCAGAGGGAGCGAGAAAAGCAGACTCCCTGCTGAGTGGGGAGCCCAATATAGGGCTCAAACCCAGGACCCTGAGATCATGACCAAAGCCAAAGTCAGACACTTAACCAACTGAGCCACTCAGGTGCCCCTCATGCTTAGTAATTTTTGATTGGATGCCAGATGCTGTGAATTTTACCTTGTTGGTTTACCTCGTAAGGATATTTTTGTATTCCCATAAATCTTGTTGAACTTTTTTCTGGGATACACATAAGCTATTTGCAACCACGTTGATCCATTTGATTTGTTAGGTGGGTGCAGAGCAGTTGTGGTCTAGGGCTAATTATTGCCTACTACTGAGGCAAGACCTTCCTGAGTACTCTTATCTATTGCCCCATGAATTTCGACTTCTTCCAGCCTGGCTAGTGGGGTTAGGCACTATCTCCTCTGATCCTTTCAGTTATTTCCTCAGCCTCAGGTTGTTTTCTCCCATACACATGATAAATAGTACTCTGATGAAAGAAATTCTTCCTAACACAAGAAATTGCCATACTTTAGGGTCTTGATAGCTCCAAGGGATATTAATGGCTTTTGTGTTAAATTTCAAGAATGTTATCTAGAAGGTGAGGTAACAACACTAGGTTCCATATTAAGACAATTTGTAACAGCAAGAGAAACTGTGATGTTGCCACTCAACATCCACATAACAAAACGGAACTTTCTGTTTTACCAGAACAAATTCAGATACTTTGATGTTTCTTAATTAAGAAAGGCAGAAGACACCTAAAATACTGACAGAGGTAAGTTTCACTGCTACCCTTAAGAGCTGGGGTTTTGGTGCAGACATGTTGGATTTAAAGAAATTCACACTTTTCTTACACTTGAGTTTGAGAAGTGTGTTTTCAGCAGGACCCTGAGCCCCGCTGTCCATGCACCTGCCATCCTGTTCTCTCCAGTCCATGACGTCGCAGAGGCTCTAGGTTCTCCTTTGTGGGAATGTGTGCTGAGCTCCTGGACTGTCAAAACGGGCTCACTCTCCTGAAGAGACTTCCTGGGGGAGTCTGATGAGAGTGTGCAAGCAGGGATGGGAGGAAGGGTTTCTGAATATGGTCACACACCAGACTGCCCACTCTCACAGCACCATCGTAGGCCCGTTGTTTCTTCCAGTCCGATTTGCTGCTCTCTTGCCTTCACTCTTCCTGTTCTCTCCACTGGCTCATGTGTGCCCCCAACATCTGCCTTTCTTTAACTCCTCTCTTCTCTGACTTAATTCTATTCATATACACACAGGTTGCATTCAACCTGGAATCAGAGGTTCTCCGTCTACATTTCCACGTCAGTCTGGATCTCTGGTTACAAGTATTAGAGAATCCCTCAGGTTGCCTTATGGAGGCCAAGGGCACAGTGGAGTAAGAAAACCCAGGACAACGCTCCTGCAACAACACAGTTAGGCTTCGTGCCATGGCAGCCAATTTCTCACAGCACTCTAGTGGTTCAAAGACAGTTCTGGTTCTGGCCACTTTCATGATCTCTCTGTTTCTGTTAGTGTCTTCCGATAGTTACAAAGACAGTGTGGAGAAGGAAGTACATGTAGGTCTCAGGAAGGGAAACTAGAGTGATAAAGGCCATAGAGGAGCAGTGAAGAACAGAGATATGGACATTCAGCAAGATTAGTGACCTGGGCTTGAATCAGGGTTCTGCTGGAGCCAGCCCAAGATTTTAAGCAACCTCCTTTCACAAAGAGATGCTAATTACAATGCAAACAAAAAAATACTAAAGGAAAACATGCTTATCAAAGGTTGTTTCGATGATGAAGATGGCCATATATATTTAGTGCTGAGCATAGGGCTTGGCACATGCTTGCTCATTAGGCCAGCCATTATTATTTATTGTTTTTCTTTTATTCTGGGGTGACCCCAAGAATGTATGTATTTCAGCTGCTCTGACCTGTTTTTCTCCCTTTCTACTCCAAACTCCTGTATTCTTAGAGGAAGCCAATACCCCCATATTAGGATATCTCCAGCGCAGACCCAGAAACATCCCTTCTCTAAAGCACAGACAAGAAAAAGACAGAGCGAGGTAAAGAGACCACAGGCTGAGGAAGGCCTGGAAGCCTGCTATCCAGCACACCTAAGGTACTTGCCTTTCTCTGGGAGGAAAGCCTCCTTGGAGAATTAGTGATTAACTAATCTATTAGTTAATTAATTCGTGATTTGGAATAGAAGTGGAAATCTAATCACTAATTAATTACTAGTGATTAATGATTATATAATAATTAGATTATAATATATAATATATGATAATTAGATTGTAATAATCTAATTATTATATAACCACTAATCACTAATTAATTAGTGGTTTGGAATAGAAGTGGAAAATGATAGCTGGGCCCAGGAGCTCTCTGTGAAAGATGACATTTTGCACTAAAGGGCCAGCTATATGCCCTGATGTCCAGCAATGAGACATAATTGCTGTGACACATGTTACTGCTGCCCAGGTTCTTGAAAGGAAAGTTTTAAATTATTTAACATCATGACCATGGATCTTAGTAACAACATGCTTTGTGAGTATGTACCAAATTAGATATTTTCATTTCTTTTTAAAGTAGGACAATTTTTTATTTTGAGAGATAGAGTGTGAGAGTGGGAGGAGGAGTGGGGAGAGGGAGAGAGGGAATTGTAAGTAAGCTCCACACTCAGCAGGGAGCCTGACTGGGGCTCAATCCCACGACCCTGAGATCATGACTCAAGCAGAAACCAAGAATCAAATGCTTAACCAACTGAGCCATTCAGGAGCTAATGTGTGTTTAAAGTCCCAGGGGACGGGACGCCTGGGTGGCTCAGTTGGTTAAGCGGCTGCCTTCGGCTCAGGTCATGATCCCAGCGTCCTGGGATCGAGTCCCACATCGGGCTCCTTGCTCGGCGGGGAGCCTGCTTCTCCCTCTGCCTCTGCCTGCCTCTCTGCCTGCCTGTGCTCACTCTCCCTGACAAATAAATAAAATCTTAAAAAATAAATAAATAAATAAATAAATAAAGTCCCAGGGGAGGGGCGCCTGGGTGGCTCAGTGGGTTAAAGCTTCTGCCTTCGGCTCAGGTCGTGATGTCAGGATCCTGGCATCGAGCCCCAACAGCAGGGAGCCTGCTTCCCTCTCTCTCTTTGCCTGCCTCTCTGCCTACTTGTGATCTCTGTCAAAGAAATAAATAAAATCTTAAAAAAAAATAATAAAGTCCCAGGATATTGGTGTGACCTGAGTGGGGTAAGCAGACAAGGGTACTGACAGAGAGACAGGAAAGCAAAGACTGAGATCTCTGATGGTGAGGTTACCATAACTGCAGAACAGGCACACGGGGTGGAGAGAGACTAGGGATGTGAAACCTGGTCATAGCGAAACTAGGAAGTCTAGGAAGTCTACCAAAGAGAACAAAATAGGATGAACCCTCCCCTGCTCACCCTGCTCCTCCCAACCACACAAGCTAAGTGAGACACCTCAGCTATCCTGAGTCGTAGTTCCCGGCAATGAGGTCTTGGGGAAGGCAGACACACAAGCAGCAGACAGTAATCCTCTGACCCGAGGTATCTGGCTTGTCCTTTCTCCCAGGGCAGCTACTGTCAGAGATGAGCCAGAAGAGAAGTCTGAAGATGAAGAATCTTCCTCCTCACATCAGGGGGAGGGGAGCAAGGATCACTTGCGGCTCTCTGCCGTGTAAGTTCACAACTCCTAAGAAGGGAACAGAGTTATTTGCACTAGAGGGCGGGAACCCGTGAGCCTCCTCTCCGTCTCCCCACCACCACCACCACTGCTGTCCTGCCCCCCATCTCTCCTTTGCTCTCTTCCTCATCCTTCCTCATTTCCTTCTCTTTCCTTCTTTCTCCCTCCCTCCTTCCCCTTCTCCAAGCATGCCCACAGTCTTCTAGACTGACTATGGGGGCAGGAAGGCTACTTTTCAGTCCATGTTTCAGAAATATTGAAATATATGCCAAGTTGTCAATGTGAAAATTGCCCAGAGTCTTAGAGCTTGGAACAGCAACAAGCGGCAGAAATGAAGGCATCTTGCTGGGGAACAGAAGCAGGCAGAGTGCAGAGGTGGCACCCATCCCCACCAGAGAACATGCGGATTCTGATCACTGCGCAGACCCTGGCTCTGCTGCTCCTGCTGCTGCAGCCCCCGCAATTTCTTCTCTTTTTTTTGTTTTAAGATTTTTTGTTTCCAGATATTTTTAAGTGTGTGCCTTTATGGTGCAGATTTTATTTTTTATTTTATTTTATTTTTTTAAATTTTTATTTATTTATTTAACAGAGAGAGATCACAAGTAAGCAGAGAGGCAGGCAGAGAGAGAGGGAAGCAGGCTCCCCACTGAGCAGAGAGCCCAGTGTAGGGCTCCATCCCAGGACCCTGAGATCATGACCTGAGCTAAAGGCAGAGACTTAACCCATTAAGCCACCTAGGCACCCCTGTTCCATCCCTTCTGTCCTAGCATAACATTCTGAAATGACATGAGGGGGGAGTATAGAACTGAAGTTTGCATCTATCCCTGTGCTGTTCCTTATTGAAGAAAACTAATGATGCCAGGTTGAACCCTATTCATTTGCCCCTGCATATTTTTGTGCAAAATTGAATTCATACTTCTCATTGCATTTGGTGCATTCTATGACTTGCATTGAGTATGAGATAAATATTTTACCCTAGTTTTCATGGTTAGAAGATTACAAAAGTTATTAAATATTATCAAGTTCTTCTTAAGAGATCTAAGGAGATACCTCCAGTGACATAGAGCTGCTGGATAGTGACTCTAGTCTATCAACACAAGAAATAAAAGATACTTTATCCAAATGAGATTTTGAATTCATGAATACCTTTTCCACAAGACGGGACTCTGAGGCTATGTTTTCTAACTACTAGGATATAAACTTCAAGACAATAAGGGCATTCATGGTGCTAATGAGCATATATATATGTATATATGCATATATACATATATATGCTGACTTAACCCTTATTACAAAATGTCAATATTTGACATTATTCAGTTGTTGAAGATTACCTTCCTCCTCTTATTAAAATATATTCATTATAAGTAAGTACAAGCAATTTACCACTTCAGTATACGCTCTAATAATAGCACCAGAGCAGAGGGAAGAACAGCAGGTTTGAGGATTTCATGAAGCAAAATAGGTTATGACTACTGGACTAGAAGCTTGTGAAACAAATATCAAAATAGAGGGATCACTTTTTTTTTTAGGTGAGAGGGTGCAGATGGAGAAAGAGAGAAATAGAGAAATAGAGAGTATCAAACAGGCTCTATGCCCAGCATGGAGAGAGGGATCACTTCTAAGAAAGGGATAGACGTTAAGAATATAAGAGGGAGGGATATCAAGGAGAAAAGAGAAGTAAGAGAAAGAGTTATTTTTTTTCCCTACTGGGAATAGAGAGAGAAGATGAAAACAAGGCTTGGACATGAAAAGGCCTCTATACCAGGAATAAAACTGATGTCAATAAAGGGCAATTTAAGGAGCATTGTTAGCCCATGGGAAGTCATTAGTCAATGCTATCCAATGTCTTTGTCTTCATACCTTCTGTGTCTTTATGTGCTGAGGGTGTGGGGGTCTGAAGGAATATTTCTAGGGAAGGCAGAAGGAGACACACCTAGGCCTCAGTTCTAAAGGCACATGTTTCTTCATTGATCCTCAGGAGGGTGTTGAAAGCTCAGTAAGATACAGAGTTGCCATAATCTACTACCAAAGAAAGATCTGAGGCTGCACGTTTAGAAAAAGGGACAGACAGTGAATGTCTGTTAGTGTCTCATTTGTTGACATTCTGACCGCAGCATTTTGGAGAAAGGTATAGTGACAGGAATTCAGCAAGTCAGTAAAGATCCGAGACTACTAGTCCTGTAGGCTTCTGTCATAATTATGGTACAGAGGAATCTGATACAACAAAGAGTCCTACAACACAGTACCTCAAACAGACCAAAGTTCACCTCTCCTTTCTGTAACAATCCAGGGGAGGCAATCTGTCCAGGACCGGAAGTTAGCTGTGTTCTATGTGATCACTGAAGGACCAGGGTTCTTTCCACATATCGCTCTGCCATTTCTCCAACTCTAAGTGCTGTCTTTGTCCAGCTGGCTGCAGACAGCTCACCACACCTCTGTACTCCAGTGTGTGGAATGGAAAAAGGATAGAGGGAAGCCAGCTTTCTCTAGAGGGAACATGGCGAGGAATTTGCTCCCATTTCTTCAACTCACATCACACTGGCAAGAACTTAGTGCCAAAGACACACTGAAGGCCAAGAATCTGGAGACTGTGGTTTCGTGCTAAAAGGAAGAATAGAAAAATGTATCTTGGGAAACAATTATCAGCCTGTAAAACATCTGATCTGACCTAAGGAAATGTTTTTCTCAATGCAATTGAGCATCACTGTTACTATTATTCAGTCTTTAAACATCTGCCTTGACCAACTCCAGACCTCTATAGAAATCCAGGGAATTGGGGCGCCTTGGTGGCTCAGCGGGTTAAAGCCTCTGCCTTCAGCTCAGGTCATGATCCCGGGCTCCTGGGATCGGGCTCCTGGGATCGAGCCCCGCGTCCGGATCTCTGCTCGGCAGGGAGCCTGCTTCCCCCTCCTCTGCCTACCTCTCTGCCTACTTGTGCTCTCTGTCTGTCAAATAAATAAATAAAATCTTAAAAAAAAAAAAAAAGAAATCCAGGGAATGTACTCACGACTCATACTGGAGCCTCCAAATATGAGCATCTCTAGGTAGGATTATAATTGAGGAATAGTGTCGACTCCTTGCAGAATCTTATTTCAGCCAACCTGTAGAAGAAATACAGAACCCGTGAGCAAGAGTGTCAACCTGAAGTAATTGCTAAAACCTAACTGCAAAAGTTCGCTCCAATGATTTTAAACTGTCACTCATGAACCAGAATCTTTTGTAAAACCTTAACAAAATTGCTGAAGCGTCTGCTGATTTATTTGATTCACTAGGTATGGATGAGACCTAGCCATCTGTATCTTCAACAAGCTCCACAGGAAATTCTAAGGCTCAGCCAGAGCTCAGGATCACTGACTCTAGTGTCATGCCAGAAGCCCGACTATCGAAAAAACCAACAAGAGCACATTATACCCACGATAGAAAATTCCTTTTACTAGAGATGTGTGCATCAGGCCATTACAGACGGCTGACAAAACTCATTAACCTGCTACACCACAAGTTCCCTTGCTGTGGTTGCTGGAATAAAGCAACCCATTAAAATAACATGGGATCATGACCGAGGGATGAGAATTAGTCTTTCTGGCCGCTCTAGTTCTCATTTTAATTTGTATGGTTTCATTATAAGTTAATATATCGATGATGTATAGCAACAAATTTCCTTAATTTGGGGTGTGTTAATAAAGTTGAGTGTCTGGAAAGCAAAGCTGAAAACTGATGTTCAGGTACAGCAGTCTTGCCAAGGTAAGTCTAGCTGGCCTCAGTTAGGGACACTTTTGTCACATCTCTAACCTAAATGCAATGATCCCCATACAGAACAATCTTAAAATTTACCTTGTGCTATAACTCAGATGTATAGGAAAGAAGGCAGTCTTTATATGTTGTGGATAACGAATCTGCCATTCGCATGAGGCACCACTCACAGGGAAGTTGATAAACAAATTAACTCTGTATCTAGTACAGTTCCAACTTTAACTTCTTCAATAATTTAAACAGCCTCTTAGGAAATAGTTTCTCCTTGAGATTAATATGCTCAGACTCTAGAATACTCCCCCCTCCCTTTTCCATGTCTCTGTGGAAAGGAAATACCTGAGGAGAGAGGGAATTCTGCTTCTACACTGTGACAGAGAGTCAAGTCAGAGACTCAAGTAGCTATTTGCACACCAATATTCATAGCGGCATTATTCACTGTAGTCAAAGATGGGGGAAAATCGAGCGCCTGGGTGGCTCAGTGGGTTAAGCCTCTGCCTTCGGCTCAGGTCATGATCTCAGGGTCCTGGGATCAAACCCACATCGGGGTCTCTGCTCAGCGGGGAACCTCTTTCTCTGCCTGCCTCTCTGCCTACTTGTGATTTCTCTCTGTGTGTGTCAAATAAATAAATAAAATCTTATAAAAAAAAAAGAGGGAAAAACCCAAATGTCCGTTCACGAATGAATGGATAAACAAAATGTGGTGTGTACACACAGTAGAAAATTATTTCGCTTTAAAAAGGACTGAAATTCTGATACATGCAACAACACGGATGGATCTTGAAACGTTAAGCAAATAAACCAGACTCAAAAGAACGAATATGGTATGGTTCCACTTATATGAGGTACCTAGAATAATCAAATTCCTAGAGACAATGTAGAGTGGTGGAATAGAACCAGTTTCTGGAGGCAAGGAATTCCTTCCACACGCACTTAAGGAGGTCGGAAGGTGCCACTCCTCCCTAGCAACAAGTACAAAGCCCAACAGAAAAAAGTCAACAACTGTTCTAGGATCTGTAAAAGAGTTGAGGAGAAGGCAAAGCTTTGTCCCCAAGACTGCAGAGATTGACAGGCAAATACAGAGACTGACGGAGGAGAGGTTCCTGAAGGGTGCTAAAGTGACTAGACCAGGGGGGCCATTAGACAGAAGGGGCTTTAATGCCTTAGTTATCTAAGTAAACAGAACAAAACCTAAGCCTGAAATGCCTCTAGGTTAAAAAATGTAAACCTAAGGACAACCAAACACAAGCAGCCAACTAGGTTTTCCAAGATAAAGAGACCATGTCAACTAAAGCCAATTAAATAATTTCCTTCCTTTGCTTCTTACCTCTTTATAGAAGTCTTTCCCCTCACTCCTTTGGTGAAGCACTCCTAACCACCTCTGGTTTAGCACATGATTCAAGTTGGTTTTTGCTCAAAAAAACTGAAAAATTCAATACACTTCATTTTATCTTTAACAGAGGAAACCACTGTGGGAAGCAGTGCAGGGGTAGGAAAATCAGAACTGTCATCGATAAATCGCTGAAGACTCAGTATGGACAACTCCGAGAGTTAAAAATTCCAGAAGACCCAGTCATGGGGAGGCCCCACAATTTTGTGAGATTTACTTCCCGAAGCTTGAACAGGTTTCTCACATCACAGAAATATCCCCTAGTGCTTCTGGCAGGGAGGGGAGAAAGCAACCGTTTTTCCTCTGTTCTTAGCACTCTGTTTTCTTAACAGATTATTCTACTTAATAATCTTTGCCCTCAGGAGAAACTGGTTAACCCAAGGCTAACCTGCTAGGGAATTATCAGAGGCTAACTGACCTAAGGGAAAGAAAATACCCAACTCCAGCCCATTCTGGAGAATCCAAGATGACACAAGTGAGATTCTAAGAGCATCCGGAGAGTGTAGGGTAGAGCAGAAGGTACCTGTTGTCCCTCGATATGGACATTCCTGTCTTCCTCTGGGGGTTGTAATAGGAAACTCAAATTTCACCTGAGCACACAGTCCCCCAAAATAAGAGTTTTCTTCCCCAGGTTTCTTTGCAAGTAAAGTTGTCCACGTGACTAATTTCTAGACAGTGGGATGTCCACAGAAATTAACCAAAATGAGCAAAACTTCTGATACATATCCTTGAAGGTGAGGGAAATGCCCCTGTTTTCTTTTTTCTAATGGCTGGAATAGAGCCAGGATAGCTGATACTAGAGGAGCCATTTTGGATGCCAACATGGAAGCCACATGCTCGGTTTGAGCAAAACAAAACTGAACAATAAAAGAGGAAGAGTCTGGGGGCACCTGGGTGGCTCAGTGGGTTAAAGCCTCTGCCTTCGGCTCATGTCATGATCTCAGGGTCCTGGGATCGAGCCCCACATCAGGCTCTCTGCTCAGTGGGGAGCCTGCTTTCTCCTCTCTCTCTGCCTGCCTCTCTGCCTACTTGTGATCTCTGTCTGTCAAATAAATAAATGAAATCTTTAAAAAAAAAAAAAGAGGAAGAGTCTGGATATCTTACACCGTGGAACACCATATCAGACCTAAGTTGACTGTCATTGGACTTTAGAACAAAAAATGTGAGATAGAAACACTTCCCCGGTTTCAGCCATTGTTATTTGAAGTTTCTGTCCCTGCCACAACAATTCTAACTGATACATACGGGATTTGGGGAGGAGGGAGCATAATCATGTAAAATGTAGGTGGTTATTATTTAGTTAAGAGAGAGCATGTGCTTTCACACACGCAGGGGTGGTAAGGAAGGGCAGAGAAAGAGAGTGTTACGCAGAGTCACACTGAGTATGGAGCCCAACACAGGGCTCAATCTCACAATGCTCAGATCACAACCTGAGTCAAAACCAAGAGTTGGACACCTCACTAATTACACCACCCAGGCCCAAGCAGGTGGTTACTATGAAAGCAATTCCATCAGTAACCCCAGACTGATGAGGCCTGATGAGATCTAGGTTGTCTAGGTGCAGGCCTGGTGTGAATTTTAAGAATGACATGTAATAGTATAATTAAAAAAACAAAAACACAACAGTGACACTGTGTTAGAGAAATAGCAACCCTCTTTTAACTCCTGCTCAATCCCCACTCTTTATTTTTTATTTAGTTTTAAAGATTCTATTTATTTATTTGACAGAGAGACAGCAAGAGAGGGAACACAAGCAGGGGGAGTGGGAGAGGGAGAAGCAGGCTTCCCACTGAGCAGGGAGCCCGATGTGGAGATTGATCCCAGGACGCCGGGATCATGACCTGAGCCAAAAGCAGACACTCAACGACAGAGTCAGCCAGGCATCCCAATCTCCACTCTTTAACTCAAGTGTTCTGGCATGGTAGAACAGCAAAAGAACATTCAAATATAAGGATTACCAGAAACAACTCTCAGGTTGGAGAATTACAGTTTGTGTTGCATCACTGACTTATGAGCCTGGAGGACCACAATTACTTGTGTTTCATTAGCCTCAGATGATTCTTCTTAAGATTTTATTTATTTATTTGACAGACAGAGATCACAAGCAGGCAGAGAGGCAGCCAGAGAGAGAGAAGAGGAAGCAGGCTGTCCGCAGAGCAGAGAGCCCGATGCAGGGCTCAATCCCACGACCCTGGGATCATGACCCGAGCCGAAGGCAGCGGCCTTAACCCACTGAGCCACCCAGGTGCCCCTGATTCTTCTTAATCCAGAGACTGTGACAGGCAAAAGTGAGGCTCTCTATGCCCCAAGCCAAGACCCAACCTGAGATTCCCTGTGCTCAGCCTCCTCCATATATCCATTCCATGAATTATGACCATGGCTCACAAGAAAGCTTTGTGAGATACTCCAAATGCAGGCAGGTATCTACTGAATTTATGAATTAAATAATAAAATTTATAATTTAAACTTAAAAACTAAGGAAAAACTATGGGTTTTATTTTTGTATTTTAACCAATTTAATTCCCATTGTTAAAACCAAAATGAAATTCTTAATAACTATTTTGGAAAAATGGCTTTGGGTGCACCAAAAAGCTCACATCAACCTGCACGCCCCCATTCCTCAGTAGGCTGATACTGTTGGCATGCCCTTGGTTAATGTTCAGTGCTAAGTATATAGAAAAATCCTGATGGTAGGCCTGATGCCTGCTCTGTTTCTGGCTGGAGTCCAAGACAAGAGGACTGATGCCTCTGGACCTCACTGGAGACCTAGGGAAACCCCTGGGGCAGAGTTTGGGCATGATCAAAGGACAGACCTGATGGGTTAAAAAAGATAATGTAGAAAATTAGGAACATTCTGGTATGTGTTCCCCATGCACACACTGACCTCATTCACCTCATTGTTCAGGAGGTATCAGGGGTCAGGTGTTCTCCCTACATGGGACCAGGTACTGATTTCCTTTTTATTTCAAACAGTAAGGATAAAACTCATGAAAGCTACATGTCCAGACTTCTATAATCTCTAAGTATAAAATAAGGTTATTCTTCCATTAAAAAACCCATTTTAGGGCTCTTGGGTGCCTCAGTCAGTTAGGCAACTGTCTTGGGCTCAGGTCATAATCTCCGGATCCTAGGATCAAGCCCCACCTTGGGCTCCCTGCTCAGTGGGGAGTCTACTTCTCCTCCTCCCTCTATCCCTATCCCCTGTTTGTGCTCTCTTTTTTTTTTTTTAAGAAAGAAATCCAACTCTACTGGCTTTCAAGAAATAGACCAATGTGTCTTCACTAGTCTCAGCTTCTGGTTGACTCCTGGAGTGTGAGACACAGGGCGTAGAACCCAGTTGAGCCAAAATTCAGACCTACTGAATTGTGAAATAATAAATAGGCTTTTTTTTAATAGGCTTTTTTTTTTAAAGATTTTTATTTATTTGATAGACAGAGATCACAAGTAGGCAGAGAGGCAGAGAGAGAGAGGAGGAAGCAGGCTGTCCACAGAGCAGAGAGCCCAATGCAGGGCTCGATCCCAGGACCCTGGGATCATGACCCGAGCCAAAGGCAGTGGCTTTAACCCACTGAGCCACCCAGGTGCCCCAATAAATAGGCATTATTTTAAGCCACTTAGTTTGTAGTAGTTTGTTACACAGCAATAAAATAACAAACACAGCAAGATTGAGAATTTTGACAGCAACAAAAAAACAATGCTATAGGGAGGCACCATGTTGAAATTAACTTTTAAAAGGTTCCTCCAAAATGATAGAATTATAAAAACAAATGTAGTGGAATGTTAATACATGGGGAAACTGGGTTAAAGATATATAGGAAGTTTTTTTTTTTTAAATTTGTGTGTGTGTGTTTCTTTTTTACTATTTTTACAAATGTTCTCCAAGTCTGATTGAACTAGCAATTCTCAGAGTAGCAGAAGCAGTAATGTGCATGGTCATTAATATTTGAGATGTTCAATTCCACTGGCAATGTGGGAAGTGTAAACTATTATGATAATGAGATAATCACATACATATTGTAATTTGGAATTCTTCTATGTATATATCCTAGAAAAACACATATATAGGCAAAGGAAGATGCCCAAGAAAGCTCATGAATGCACTATTTGTACAATTACTGTCAGGAAATTTAAATGTCCATTTGTAAAGGAAAAAAAATCCAATATACTTATAGAATACAATAAAAGAAAATCAACAAACAGGATCTAGATACAGTAATGTTGATAAATGTCAATAACAACATTGATTGTTAATTGCAAGTGGCAAAAGGATATGTACAACATAAATTAAGTTATGTCCATTTTAAAAACACAAAGTAGTATACTATATGTATTTATATATATTGTTTGAGGTATATGCAAAGCTAATAAAAGCATAAAACCTGGGGTGCCTGGGTGGCTCAGTGGGTTAAGCCTCTGCCTTCGGCTCAGGTCATGATCCCAGGGTACTGGCTCAGCAGGGAGCCTGCTTCCCTCCCCTCTCTCTGCCTGCCTATCTGCCTACTTGTTATCTCTCTCTCTCGAATAAATAAATAAAAATCTTTAAAAAGAAAAAAAAGCATAAAACTATCCATGGGGAAAATATTCACTAACATCTCTTGAGTAGTTAATTCTGGAAAATGAGGACAAAAGAATGGGGAGTAACATTAGTTGCATCTGCATCCTTTAATTCTTTTTAAAAACAATAAAAATAGGGGCACCTGGGTGGCTCAGTGGTTAAAGCCTCTGCCTTTGGCTTGGGTCATGATCCCAGGGTCATGATCCCGGGGTCGTGGGATCAAGCCCCGCATCAGGCTCTCTGCTCAGTGGGGAGCCTGCTTCTCTCTCTCTGCCTGTCTCTCTGCCTACTTGTGATCTGTCTCTCTGTCAAATAAATAAATGAAATCTTAAATAATAATAATTTTAAAAATATCTTTACCAAATATGGCTAATCATTAACATTTAAAAAAATATTGATGGAAGTGTATATGTTCTAGTATTCTTATTCTTTTCTATATAGCTGATTTATATTATTTTTAAAAGAAATCAAAGAGATCTAATTATAGAGGTTTTTAAAAAATATATAGTGTTCTTAAATGTGGAGATAGGAGGTGGAAGAGAGGGAAGCATCTTTAATATTTTTAATAGAATTAGATGAAAAAGAACATTCTGAGGAGTCTGTTCATGAGATTAGCTTTGGAGTAATAATTTCAAATGGTGACAGGAAAAAAGTGAGTCACCAGTTTGTACCTTTATGTTAGTTTCTAGCCCTCCAAATATTAAGAGTTGTACATCATAAACACAACGTTTCTCTTAAAAAAAAAAGAGTTGTATATCATAACATCTAGAAACTGTACTGTTTTACAAAGATATATCATTTTGATTTATATCCCTCAAATAATGCATAGTAATTGTTGAAGTAAGAAAAGAGTACTATTGAAACAATTAACCTTATTCTGTCATCCAGAGAAAATTATTATTAAATTATCAGTTAATCTTCACAGATTCTATTCAGTAAAATATGTACCTCATACATATTTTACCTCAGTAAAATTTGAGTACAGTACCTCAGTACTCAAATTTTTATTTATTTTATTTATTTTTTATTAGTTTCAGAGGTAGAATTTAGTGATTTATTAATTTCATACAACACCCAGTGCTCATTACATCACATGCCCCCCTAATGTCCATCACCCAGTTACCCCATCCTCCCAACACTGCCCTTCCAGCAACCCTTAGTTTGTTTCCTAGAGTTCAGCATCTTTTACAGTTTGCATCCCTCTCAATTTTCATCTTATTTTATTTTTCCTTCCCTTCTCCTATGGTTATCTGTTTGTTTCTTAAATTCCACATACAGGGGAAATCATATGCTATTTGTCTTTCTCTAACTTACTTCACTTAGCCTAATATCCTCTAGTTCCATCCACATCATTGCAAATGCCAAGATTTCATTCTTTTTGACGGCTGAGTAATATTTCAGTGTGTGTGTGTGTGTGTGTGTGTGTGTGTGTGTGTGTGTTTGTATACCACATCTTCTTTATCCTTTTATCTGTCTATGGGCACCTGGGCTCTTCCCAGATTACTTTGGCTATTGTCGACATTGCTGCTATAAACTTTGGGGTGCAAAGTAGTACAATTGCTGGGGGGTGGGGTAGTTGTATTTTTAACTTTTTGAGGAATTTTTAACTTTTGAGGAACCTCCATACTATTTTCCAGAATGGCTGCCTCCCAGGGGAATTCTACCAAACATTTAAAGGTGAATTAATACCTATTCTTCTGAAACTGTTTCAGAAAATAGAAATGGGAAGAAAACTTCCAAACTCATGAGTACTCATATTTTTTAAAATTTTTTAAAAAGATTTTATTTATTTATTTGACAGAGAGAGATCACAAGCTGGCAGAGAGGCAGGCAGAGACAGCAAGAGGGGGAAGCAGGCTCCCCACTAAGCAGAGAGCCCGATTCGGGGCTTGACCCTGGGATCATGACCCAAGCCGAAGGCCGAGACTTTAACCCACTGAGCCACCCAGGTGCCCTGAGTACTCATATTTTTAAAGAAAGCTTGGGACCCAGGTAAGAGTTGAGCATGGTTTCATTGTTCTGATCGTGAAACTTGTGCACTGGTGCCATCTGGTGGCCTACTTAATACACATTGTAGGTGCTGTGGGGTTTGTTATTTTTGAGAAGTGAATACATAAAAGAGGAAAAATTAGATCTACCATAAATTCAGCACTTACCACTTCCCTGGCATTACACACACACACACACACACACACACACACACACACACACACGGCACATACCAAACACACACATGCCTGTATGTTTCCATATATCTTTTAATAATATTGAATTATCTTTACTTTAAAGAGAAATTTACTTGTCCAGGTCTACATAATCAGTCCTATTTGTTTGCAAAGTCCATTTTCTTTGTATATTGAATGGTTTCCATATCTCTTTGAAGGCTGCAGTGAAAAAACATGAGGCTGAGCAACCCTTTTGGGTCCTCTCTGTCTTTGGGCGCTTCGTACTATCACTCAATAAACTTTGCTTTGCTGCCCATCCAAAACAAACAAATAAACAAACAAAACTCGAAGTAAAAGCAAACCTCACAAAGCAGGGACTGGAAGATAAAATCATAATAACTAATAATTAGATCTTGAGTTACTGTATTCTGAATTATCAGAGGAGCTATTGCTTTCATAAAAGAAAAACAAGATGCTATGAAAAAGTAATAAAAAAAGAATAAACACTTGCAAAATAAGTACATAAATGTGATGGGAACAAAAAAATCAGTATTAGGATCGAAAGATAAGGACAAAGAAATTAACCAGCACAGGAAGTGGTGCCTCTTAGGACTTGGACCAGATTCGGAAAGTGGTGGGAAAGAGATGGTACCTTCTGTCTCTGTGCAAATATTACTTTGATAAACACAAAATGTGACCTGAGTGACAGAATTTTTGCTTGGGTAGTGATGGTTCCCCAGCATTGAAATGCAGTTAATGCCACTGAATTGTATACTTTAAAATGATTAAAATGGCAATTTTTATGTTTACATGTACTTTACCACAATAAGGATAAAGAAGCATAACCCATGGTAAGATTCATATTTTGCTGAGTCCATGAATTCCTCAAGATGGATTTAAGTGACCACAGCTGTGAAGAAAGAAAGAACTGTGGGGCTAGGGAATCGCACTCATCCTATTTGGTGATTTCTGGATGTGATGCTGCCTGTTCAGAAAAAAAAAACCATGTGTCACCATTAAACAGGGCCTTCACGGGGAAGAGTTCTCATTTTACAAATGGCTTGCTCTTTTTTTTAAATCTAGTCTTGGCCTTTTAACTAAATCTCTTTCCATTCTAGGATTAACATTAAAAGAGTCACTTAAGAAGTGATTGAGGTGACTAATCTGGGCAAGACAAGTAGATTATAAGAGGAGGAAGTGAGCAGGATGTCCAGGCTGCTATAGATAATCTGGGAAATGGTAAACACCAATGCTGGCATGACCCATGGAACGGCGTGTGGCCAGACTAAATATGGGTGAATAATGAGACATCCACTGTGCTTGCACAAACTGAGCACTATTTATAATTTCCCTCTAGGAAAATTTCTCTTGGAGAAATTCCTGAACCCTATCTTCCCTGGATATCTTCCTAAACAATCCCAGATTCAACACGTTGAGTGCATGACTGAAGACATCACACAGTCATCATGAACAATCTACTCAAATATAAAGAGTTTTAAATTTGTGTTTACAGAATATCAAGAGGGTATGTGCAAAAATCAGATTCATGAGGGTTTGTGTCATGCAGTGGAGAGAATCTCAGGGAAGAGGAGGCACTGAGTCATTAAGAATTGATTTAGAGGGGCACCTGGGTGGCTCAGTGGGTTAAAGCTCAGGTCATGATCCCAGGGTCCTGGGATCGAGCCCCACATCGGGCTCTCTGCTCAGCGGGAAGCCTGCTTCCTCCTCTCTCTCTCTGCCTGCCTCTCTGCCTACTTGTGATCTCTGTCAAATAAATAAATAAATTATTTTTTTAAAAAAAGAATTGATTTAGAAATGGCCTGTTCAGTAAAAGATATGCAAAGTTAAGTAATCATGAGAAGCTATATTTTTCCTATCAAACTGTCAGATTAAAATAAAAGATAATGCCAAATTATGCAAAGGATACAGTTGGCATGGGTGCAACCTGTGTACTGGTAGGTGGGGATGTAAGTACAACTTCACTGAAAGGGAAGGTGTGAAAACCTAAAAGTACCTACAACTTTAAGATTATTTATACTCTTTGACTTAATAATTCCTATCAGAAGAATTTTTCTTAAGGAAAAAGTATCTGTGCAAATTATTTATCAGTGGAAGTCACTTCAGTGTCCAAGAGTAGGGAAATAGTTAAATAGATAATATTTCATTAATGAAATAATATATTGGTAGTAACATTTTTAAAATCCAGAAAATGCTAATGCATAATTTGAATTTTCAACAAAAAGAACTTCTTTCCTTTCCTTTGCTCATTTCCCCATATCTTCCCCTTTCCTTCCCTCCTCTTCACTTTCCTCCCTTTATTTCCACTTTCTTCCCTTTCTGTACTATTTATTCCTAAAGCTATTAGATGGGGCAGACCAAGGTAGGCATCCACAGGAGGGTGGGGACGGCATGAAGAATATAAGTCAGAGCCCGAGACAGGTGAATGGGGCATCCATTTGGAGGTGAGAGGGATTTAGGTTGAGGTATGGTGGGGGAAAATCCAGCATGAAGAGTCAGAGCTTGAGCAGCTAGAGGAAGTGTCCACTCAGAGGGTGACCTGGTGTGGGATATGGAAACTGAAATGGGGAGCATCCATGTAGGGAGGCAGCCCGGCACAGAGTGTCAGAATCAGAGTAGGCAAAGGACATCCATATGGAAGGGGGACAGTGGCAGCTATGGAAGACTGGTTACATATGTGGAGATTGATCAAATAAGTAAAAATACTGAAGAAAATATGGGGGAAGAGGGTTATAAATATGGAAATGGGGATATAAATACAGAAAGGGAGAAAACTAATATGAGCCCTGTGGGGTTAGACTGGAATTGGAGGTATTGGTTTGAACTCATGGTTTTCCATGTAAGTATATAAATAACACACATGTAACTGTGTGTGTGGGTCTGCATGTGTGTGTTTGTAATTGGATCTCTTTGCTATATTCCCAAGCTCTGTCCACTGACAGAGTCTTGGAGCACTCTCACCCCAACAACCATCAGCACACAAAATTCTGTTCTCCACAGAAAAAACCAGGTGTCTTTGGAGAAATGACTGGTTCCCAGGCAAGGAAAATATAAGGTGAGCTTGGACCATCTTGTTGTTTCTCAAAGTGCCTAAAGAATCATGGGGACATGGCAATAGCACCCAGAAGCCAGATTTAAAGGGCTTCCACTGACTAATTCAGGGACAGGCTATATAACTCCTTAAATTAAACAAGAAACTATGAGTCCCTACTGATATAAGTAAATAAGTACATTGAAAATGTGATTATGAATGAAATACTTGCATAGTTTCAAAGTACATTTACCAAAAAGTATTTATCACTTATTATTAGTTACAAGAGAAACAAATATTGTGAAAATGTCTATGCTACCTAAAGCAATCTATACATTGAATGCAATCCTTATCAAAATACCATCAATTTTTTCAAAGAAATGGAAGAAATAACCCTAAAATTTATATGGAACCAGAAAAGACCCCCAAATAACCAGAGGAATGTTGAAAAAGAAAACCAAAGCTGGAGGCATCACCATTCCAGACTTCAAGCTCTATTACAAAGCTGTATTTATCAAGACAGTATGGTACTGGCACAAAAACAGACACATAGATCAATGAAACAGAATAAAGAATCCAGAAATGGACTCTTAATTCTGTGGTCAACTAATCTTCAACAAAGCAGGAAAGAATGTCCAATGGAAAAAAGACAGTCTCTTCAACAAATGGTGTTGGGAAAATTGGACAGCTACATGCAGAAGAATGAAACTGGGCCATTTCCTTACACAACACACAAAAATAGACTCAAAATGGATGAAAGACTTCAATGTAAGATAGGAATCCATCAAAATCCTTGAGGAGAACATAAGAAGCAACCTCTTTGACCTCAGCTGCAGCAACTTCTTCCTAGAAACATTGACAAAGGTAAGGGAAGCAAGGGCAAAAATGAACTATTGGGACTTCATCAAGATCAAAAGCTTTTGCACAGCAAAAGAAACAGTCAACAAGGGGCGCCTGGGTGGCTCAGTGGGTTAAAGCCTCTGCTTTCGGCTCAGGTCATGATCTCAGGGTCCTGGGATCTAGCCCCATATCGGGCTCTCTGCTCAGCAGAGAGCCTGCTTCCTCATCTCTCTCTGCCTACTTGTGCTCTCTGTCAAATAAATAAATAAAATATTAAAAAAAAAAAAAACAGTCAACAAAACCAAAAGACAACTGACAGAATGGGAGAAGATATTTGCAAATGACATAGCAGATAAAGGGCTAGTATCCAAAATCTATAAAGAACTTATCAAATTCAACACCCAAAGAACAAATAATCCAATCAAGAAATGGGCAGAAGACATGAACAGACATTTCTGCAAAGAAGACATCCAGATGGCCAACAGATACATGAAAAAGTGCTTCACATCACATGGCATCAGGGAAATACAAATCAAAACCACAATGAGATACCACCTCACACCAGTCAGAATGGCTAAAATTAACAAGTCAGGAAACGACAGATGTTGGCAAGGATGCGGAGAAAGGGGAACCCTCCTACACTGTTGGTGGGAATGCAAGCTGGTGCAACCACTCTGGAAAACAGCATGGAGGTTCCTCAAAAAGTTGAAAATAGAGCTACCCTACGACCCAGCAATCACACTACTGGGTTTTTCCCCTAAAGATACAAATGTAGTGATCCAAAGGAGCATGTGCACCTGAATGTTTATAGTAGCAATGTCCACAATAGCCAAACTATGGGAAGAACCTAGATGTCCATCAACAGATGAATGGATAAAGAAAGGTGGTATATATATGCAATGGGATACTATGCAGCCATCAAAAGAAATGAAATCTTGCCATTTGCAATGATGTGGGTGGAGCTAGAGGGTATCATGCTAAGTGAAGTAAGTCAATCAGAGAAAAACAATTATCATATGATCTCTCTGATATGAGGAATTTGAGAGGCAAAGTGGGGGGCTTGGGGTGTAAGGAGGGAAAAAGTGAAACAAGATGGGATCGGGAAGGAGACAAACCATAACAGACTCTTAATCTCACAAAACAAGGGGTGATGGAGTAGGGATATGGTGGCTGGGTTATGGACATTGGGGAGGGTATGTGCTGTGGTGAGTGCTGTGAAATGTGTAAGCCTGATGATTCACAGACCTGTACACCTGGGGCAAATAATACATTATATGTTAATTTAAAAAAGAAGAATTCTTGAGACGCCTTTGGTGCAAAAAGGTGGTTTTATTAAAGCAGAGGACAGGATGTAAGGGCAGAAAGAGCTATAGCCCCAAGGGTTGTGAGGGGTGACTGATTATATACTTTGGGGTTGGGGGAAGTAAAGGTAAGGGAGGTTTCAAAAGGATCTTCATACACTAAAGAAGACTCTCAGGATCCTGGAGTCCTTGCTATTGTCAAATGAAGATTGTTTTTCCCTCAAGCAATGCGTTAACCTTAAGATAGTTGGGAGCTTCCTGGAGAATAATACTCTGCCTGCCTCAAGTATTTGCCGGGCTGCAGGTTATAATTATAAAGACATTTTTACCTACGTTTCTTTCTACCTTTGTTTCCCACGTCAGTCTGGTCTTGCTAGATCTAGGAACCACTTCATTGTGTTCTTTATTGCCAAACATATCATTCTTAGATAATTTTACCTCTCCCACCACAAGAAAAAGGAAGTACAATGTCATGACTCTTCAAAACCTGCCTGAATTTAACCAATGTAGCACTCCCAGCCACTGCTGTTTCCTACCCTGTTGATTAGTGCTGGCAATATCCTGACTCATGACACTGTGTCACACACACCCCCCACCTCGGCTGCCCATGCACACCAGCTTTCAGTGACTCTCTCCAAGTTTACCCTGTTACTTTACCTTGTTGACATTGACCACAAATGCAAGTCTTACCCAGTAGCTTCGTCCGTCCAGGTGGCTATAACAAAATACCACAGACTGGGTGTTGGATAAGCAACAGAAATGTATTTCTCACAGTTCTAGAAGCTGGAAGTCCAAGCTCAGGGTGCCAGCATGTTCGGGTAGGGCCGTCTTCTGGGTTGTAGACTTCTCGTAGAATCCTCATGAATAGGGAAAGGATGGGACTTTAGGGAGGGAAAGAAGAGGCCCTTGACTCGGTTCTGAGGGTATTTCAGGTGTGCAGATGCCGAGACAGAACAAAGAGATCAGGAAAATTTAGACCACCCTATCCTAATTACTAGGGTTAAAATGTTTTCCTAATAATTGCATTGTAACCACAGAAAATAAAAATAACCACAAAAACTAATTAAGCCTCAAAGAAAAATTTCACTATAAAGATTAACCAGACCTAGCAATACGTACCTATATCACAGATGTCACAGAAACAAAAATTCACACAATGTACAAACATCATTTCTAGTTCTAGGCTGCTGACCTAACCACCGGTAAGTTTCCTGGCAAAGTCTTTTTTTTGTTTTTAAAGAGACTACAGAGAACATCTTTTTTTTTTAAAAGATTTTATTTATTTATTTGTTAGAGAGAGCGAGCAAGCGAGCACAGGCAGACAGAGTGGCAGGCAGAGGCAGAGGGAGAAGCAGGCTCCCTGCCAAGCAAGGAGCCCGATGTGGGACTCGATTCCAGGACGCTGGGATCATGACCTGAGCCAAAGGCAGCTGCTTAGCCAACTGAGCCACACAGGGGTCCCTCCTGGCAAAGTCTTAATAAAAGGTCAGAGATAGGGACAACCAGGTAGTTCAGTTGGCTAAGCGTCTGCTTTCGGCTCAGGTCATGATCTCAGGGTCCTGAGATCAAGCCTCACATAGGGCTCCTTGCCCAGCAGGGGACAAGACCTGTGAGCAGAAAGAGCTGCCCATTATGAGGTCATGAGGAGTGGCCCATTATATACTTTGAAGTTGGGAGAAGGTTAAGGATAGCATAAGCCTCCCAGGTTTTTGGAAACAAGCTTTCCAGGATCCTGTGGGAACTAACTATTTTTAGGAAAAGATCATTTATTACTGTTTAGTAAGCCCTCAGTCATAAGACCCTTCAGATGTATATCAGTGAGTCATATGCTTGGAAGATGATTGCCAACATGTATATTGGGGGATAGAGATAAAGGAATTTTCCACAGGAATTTTTATAGGTTAAAGTAGACTTACAGGATCCTGGGGGTTGGGCTAAGGTTGCCTTTTGCCCTTAGCAAAGTATTAACATTGAGGCAGTTGTGTCCCTCTGCCTGTTTCAAGGACTTGTTAATGGGCTGAAAGTAATAAGGAAATTTAATTTTTCTTTTGCTTTTGTTTCCCACATCATTTACCTTAGGCCCTCCCTTCTAATGCCATCTCATGGGGCATTAAGATTCCAACATGTGAATTTAGGGATGACATGTATTCAGACCATGGCACCGAGAGTATGAAGGAAAATGAGAATGATAATCCATTTTCTGGTCATGTAGAATTTGTCATTTGGAATTTTATAGGGTAAACATAAAACAAAACATCTTCCCACAATATCTTCTCCTGAACTCTATAGGTTGTAATCATTACATTCTTAGAATGTGAACTCTTTTTTATTTTTTTTATTTTTTTTTTTTAAATATTTTATTTATTTATTTGACAGACAGAGATCACAAGCAGGCAGAGACACAGGCAGAGAGAGAGGAGGAAGCAGGCTTCTGGCTGAGCAGAGAGCCCGATGCGGGGCTCGATCCCAGGACCTGGGATCATGACCAGAGCCGAAGGCAGAGGCTTTAACCCACTGAGCCACCCAGGCGCGCGCCCCTGAACTCTTTTTTAACTAACCTCACTACACTCCTACCTTCTACACATACCCATCAGCAAGGATGATAGGCAAGGAGTCCAGGGGAAAAGTAAGAAGAGTGGTCCTGTTTACATAAGGAATGAGTACCATTTACCTTTATGAGGGCCAACCCAAGAGAGCACATCATCATCTCTCAATCAGAGGTGAGAGAAGACACTGATCAAGAAGTGCCCCATTGGCACTGCTAAGCAATAGTCTCAAAAGTCCTTACAGGAGACAGGAGGAGCCACCCCCATCTCCACATGGTGTGGAGCTTGAAAACAGTGGAGTAAATACGGTGGGTGCCAATGTGGGGGGCTGACAGGGTGAAGACCGTGTGCTGCTGAATAGAGAAAGGACGGGACTGTAGGTAGGGAAAGAAGAGGGGTCGCAGCTAAGTTCTGAGGGTATTTTAGGTATGTAGACATGGAGACAGAACAAAAACAAAGATCAGAAAGAAAATTTCAGATTACTCTGTCCCAACTCCAAGGGAAACCAGACCCTGTGTCCCAACTGCTACAGTTAAAATGTTTTCCTCATAATTACACTGTAACCATAGAAAATAACCACAAAAAATGATCAGGCCTCAAAGGAGAAGTAAACTATAAAGATTAACCAGACCTAACAAAACAGATGTCACAAGAAACAAAGACTCTCACACAATGTACAAGCATCATGTTTAGCTCCAGCCCACTGACCTAACCACCAGCAAGTTTCCTGGTAAAGTTCTAATTAAAAGCCAGAGATGAAAAGTCCTGCTGGGCACCCTGGTCAGGACCCCTCTCACTCCTGAGAGCTCTTTCTGCATCCTTGCTTACTAAAGCTCCATCTCTTTGCTCGCCCTCCTTTGTCTGCGAAATCCCTTGTTCTCCATTTCCAGGAGATAAGAACATCACTCTCCTGCTTACTGCTCCTTGCCACCCTCAAGTGCTGTGGGCCAGAAGTAGCAGAACAGTAAGAACAGAAATGAATGAAAGCCTCCCACATATGCTCTCAATGTCAAGAGTCAGTAATGACCACGGGTGACCCAGAGTCCTAAATTCATACTGTGTCCAGGATGTGTTTCAACCCAAAATCATATGTGAGCATCATTCTGGTGACCCACATTCATGTGATCCTACAAAAGAAATACTATGCCTGCCAGAGAGAGTGACCCACTTCCCAGGCTACCGTCCTGGCACCTGGGCTTGACTTTAGGACTCGAGGATGGCTGCATATGTGCAAGTCTCAGAACTTTTAGGGGGCGGCCAGTTGGCTCTACCCATGGGGAACAGTGCCCTGACAGGGAGAAATGGGATGTAAGCCCACACAGGTCCTGATTCAAGCTCAGGGCACCTGACCAGTCAGTCAGTACCAGATGCAAGAGGACTTCCTATGTGGAAGGCACTCCAAAGGGTAGGGTACCCCTGAAGGGCTAGGCCCAGGGCAGGAGCCCTGTTTGCTCAGTTCTAAGGATTGCACTAACCCCAAGTATATAAATGTTGTGGCCACTCAAGGGATGAAATTTGAGGAGTTTTACAGGACCCCACATATCCACATACTAGCCAATGTGCCCCAAATTGTAAGCTGTGCTGATACCGCATTTTGTACCATAGCATCACTACCAGTGGGATCCTGTCAAAAAGCTTAGGAGCTCTCTGTGGGAAGCGAACCCTGCAACACCACCACCAAATGCAGCTGCCATTTGTTGAAGCCTACTACAGGCCATTGGGTCTCATACAATCCTCATAACGGCCCTATAAAATAGGTTTCATCTCATTTTACAGATAAGGAACTGAGGTTCTGAGAGCCAATAGCTACTATCTGTGGTCACAACTGCTTCACAGCAGCAGAGCTTCAATTTTGTGCCATGACTGTATGATTCCCAAGAACCGGTTCTTCTCACCTATGGCAGCACGTTGATGTCATTTGGGAATGTTGGTGAGGTCTGGAGTCGACAGCCAAGGAAGAATTCTTGAGACGTCTTTGGTGCAAACAGGTGATTTTATGAAAGCACAGGGATAGGACTCGTGGGCAGAAAGAGCTGTTGCACTGGGGTTGTGAGGAATGGTTGATCATATACTTGGGAGTTGGGAGAGGCAAGGAAAAGGGGAGGTGTTCAAAAGGACTTTGATATGCTGTAGAAGACTCTAGGGATGCTAGAGGCCTTGCTACTGTCAAGCTAGGGTTGTTTTTCCTTCTAGTAAGTCATCAACCTTAAGACAGTTGGGAATTTCCTGGAGGAATGTCATACTCTGTCCATCTCAGGTCCTTGTCAATGGGCTGCAGGTCAAGAAGAAACTTAATTTTGCTTACTTTCCCTTCTGCCTTGGTTTCCCACATCACTGAAGGAAGGGAGGGTGATGTTAGGGCTCCAGGAAACTGAGTTATGGGTCTCCAGGAGTTAAGCTGCTACAAGAATGCTATTTCCTTGTAACTCACCCTCATTGCTTAAGATAGTTTCACATTAAAAACCCCTAAGCTGAGAAACTCTGGAGAGGGGGGCAACCCTCTGGGGCCCCCTCCCTCTCTGGGAGGTTTATACTCTTGCTCAGTAAACTTTGCTTTGCTGCCCACCACTCTCTGGTCTGCCTCTTTATTCTTAGAAGCAGTGTGACCAAGAACTGAGGGCACTAAAGGCAGAAAACCCTGCAACACTTCCAGGGTGATGTAAAATCCTTTTAAGGGTGGTTTCTTTTTTAGAGCAGGGGGTCCCTTTCTGCTTTTCTTCCAACTATCCTTCATTATTAGTACATAAGTGCTTATCACAAAGGCAAAGAATCCAGAATCTTGGCCCTAAACTCTAGAGTTGAATGTCACCATTTGGAGTCCAGGAGAGCAATCTGAATGGTTCCAGAAATCAGGAAGCAGCAAATGGGGGGAAGGGCAGGAACACTCTATTTAAATGACAGATCAACCATTTATAAATTGGGTGATCTCGGTCAAGATAAACCTGGTGTCTCCAAGCCTATTACTTCTCTTCTGTAAAATGGAGCCAATCTACTCTACTATCACCTCTTTGCAGGAATTATGCAAAACCAAGTACGTGACAGCATCTGGTTGAGTGCCTGCGTACAGGATGGTTTCCTTCCTGCTTCTCTGGAAAAGAACACACTGAGCCCTCTGAAATGTGAAGCAGGCTGCACAGAATTTGGCAGGAGTCCGAAAACTTGTTCCTCTTGAATAATTCTAATGTCTCATACAATTTTTAAAGATGTTATTTATTTATTTGTTAGAGAGAGAGAGAGAGAGCGCAAACACAGGCAGACAGAGAGGCAGGCAGAGGCAGAGGAAGAAGCAGGCTCCCTGCCAAGCAAGGAGCCCGATGTGGGACTCGATCCGAGGACGCTGGGATCATGACCTGAGCCGAAGGCAGCTGCTTAACCAACTGAGCCACCCAGGCGTCCCTCTCATACAATTTTTATAACTTGTGAGAAGGTTCTAGATACTGAACAAGCAGGTAATCTTTGATCAATAAATGTGCCAATGGGGACGCCTGGGTGGCTCAGTTGGTTAAGTGCCTGCTTTTGGCTCGGGTCATGATCCCAGGGTCCTGGGATATAGTCCCAGATTTCCCTCTCTGCTCAGCAGGGAGTCTGCTTCTCCCTCTGCCCCACCCCCTGCTTGTGCTCACTTGCTCTCTCTTTCTCTCTGACAAATAAATAAAACAAGAAAAAAAAATAAATGTGTCAATGAAGAATATAGAAGAAACTTACAATATAGTTGCCTCTACAGAGATACTTATGACTTCATTGGGCCATATATTGTATACTGAAATTAAATAAGGGCTGACTAAATTGTGTATACAGGTCCACATCCCTTACCTAAAATTTTTTGGGCCAATGCATTTTAAAACTTAGAATTTTTCAGATTTTCCAAAGCAATAATGTGTAAGTGTGTGTGTACATACGTGGGTGATATTACTTATAAACATCCCTAGAGGAGTCGATCTGAGGCAGTGCTCATAAACAAACTCTGATATTTCCTCAAAGAAATGTGTAATGGGCATACAGCATAAATGAGGTATAAAGATAAAGTAGGCTCGTGCCATTGATTCAGTCAGGTTTTGCATCTAAAGGAGTTTTGGAGCCACTTTGAAAGAAACCCCTTCAGTTTTCAGAGCCTTGGGGATTTAGGAACAGTAGGTAAGGGACCAAGGACCTTTTACAGGGCTACTGCATGTGACTGAAAGGGTAAAGATGGAGCTACACTGGAGTTGAAGGAATTGGTGACAGTTTTGTGAATGAGGCAGCATTTGGACTACTGTGAGTAGTATTTTCTGTCCCTGGTGGGTGGGGTGTGTCTCGTCACCTTGTTCTGTGGGTCACAGAAGCTGTGTTTTCCTGCGTGAACCACTGGGAGCCCGAAGAGCGAAGAGGGTTTTGTGAGTTACTTTCCTAATATAGTCTCCACAGTCGAGAGCCTGACCCCTGAGAGTGTCCCGGGTGGAGACCAGAGGAGGAGACGAGGACAGTGTGGGAACGCCCAAGGAGAGAAGCCGGCGGGAACCTATCTGCAAATGAGACAATACGGGATTTAATTCCTAGCTAATCCCATCTCTTGATATTTAGAGCCAGACAATGCGGATCCTTTGGCTTTTGGTAAAGATGAAGTCACTCTTGCAACACTTTCACAATCCTTAATGCGTTTGGTTTACCCTCTGGACAAATTCCCAACATGGCTGATTTCTCTGACATCCATTCTTCTCTCCTCTCCTCCCTTCTCATTTTTTATTTTCTTTCTGGCCTGAGATGACCTTTTGTTTGTTTCCCCCTGAAAGGGATTCTGCATCAGGAAGAATAGGAATCTGCCCCAGCCTTGGCCTTGGCCTTGGCTTTGGCCACACTTCCTGCCCTTCTCCTCACCCCCTCCCACCTCTAAAGGTCAGGGCCCCTGCAGATGCAGACACACTTCCTGCCCAACAACACTGTTCCTCCTAGGTTATTACTGCCAGAAAAGGAGAGTGAGAGATCTAAAGGGAAATGTTGAACCACGGGAGTCTGACTGGATAACAGAGGCAACACATTTAATGGTTGCCTGTTTGGGAAAACAGGAAGGACAAAAGAAATTGGAGAATAAATGAAGAAAGAACAGGAAAGTGAAAGCCAGATCAGGGTAAGCCCAGTCTTTTTTTTTTTTCCCCAGTCTCCCATTATGTATGTCCCTGACTCTGGAGTGTGTTACTGTCTAGTAGAATGAAGCAGAGAGTCCCCGCTAGGGTGAGGAAATCTCAAAATTAGGTCACACAGCAATTTTCTTAGATTCCCTTCTGCACCCATGCATGTCCAACTACACTATTTCTTGATGGAAATTAATTCAGAGGAAATAGGCTAAGGATAGCCACTTCCATCCTCTATTTATTCAACCTCATAGTTTTTCCACTCCACAAATAGATTCAACCCCTTCTCTGCTGAAATTATTATTTCACCAACGTTCTTCTGCAGAGCAAAAAGGGGAAAGAGGTGATGACTGACAATAAGACTCCCTTGATCCCATCCATTTTGCATCATTGAGCACCTGAAGTGAGCACTAGTCTCACCTCTGGACATAAGTCTCCCTTCTGGAAATAGCTCTCTTTCTCCGCCCTGCCTCAACTCCCTATGCCAGACTCTTTAGACTATAGGACCAACATCTTCTTACCTGGCATAGCATAAATCATCCATGTTGGCTGAATGAATTTCTTTATTTTTAAAGATGAATTTATTTACTTGAGAAAGAGCGTGCTTGCAAGCAGGGGTGGGGGCAGAGGGAGAGAAGAGAATTCCCACTGAGGACAGAGCTGGGCGGGGGGGGGCAGTGCTCAATCCCACTACCCTGAGATCATAACCCAAGCTGAAATCTAGGGTCTGACACTTAAGTGGCTGAATGAATTTCTAAAGGGATTCAGAGAAAGAACAGGGAGCAGCACCCAAAAAGTAGAGGAAAAGGAAAACAGAAGAAGGGGGTTGGTGGTAAGAGGGGTATATAAAAGAAAAAAACAAAGAAATGGAAAAAGAAGCAAGACAAAAGGGCAGATAGTAGAAGATGGGAGGAGAGAGAAAAGGGTTGAGAAAGGTCAAATGAAAGAGCACTGTCCTTGCCCCATCACTGTTCTTTGTCTGTGCCACTCAGCACCTTCCCAGCACAGCCTGAAGACTAGTCCTCTCTTTTGAGGACTGCAAGAAAAAAACCTGACCCATGTGGCTCACCAGGTGCAGTCACAGCTTGAGTCACTCATTTCCATCAGCAGCTCATAAGTGTATGTGGAAAGCCCAGGAAGTTCCTGTGATGGTCACAGCAGGTAAAGACATGGGTGGAGGATGCATCAACCTCTTCAGTCCACACCCAAAGACAAAGGGACTGGGAAACAGGAAACCACAGAGACTAGAGCAGCTCTTCACTTATCTCCTCCCAGAGCAGGGGAAACGGGAAAACCTCGAGACACTACAGATCATTATCCTATTCTTTCACCTCTAGCCCTGAGAACAAACTGCAAGTTGAGTGAAACCTAGGGGAAAAGAAGCACTGTGTTCAAAGGGGAGAATGATCCAGAGGAGGCCAGCCTCTCTTCCCAGAACCTTTTTATGCAGAACACCAGGGAGGAGGAAACCAGTATGAAAGAGAAGTGAGAGGGAAGAAAAAGAGGAGAAGTGTGAAGAGGAAGGATGAAGCAGATAAGTCATTTCATTGTCCAGATGTTATCTGGAACTTCGTGTCATTACAGGATATAATAATATACTTTTCAAAAATGATAGTGACGTAATTGCAGTGAGGAGGGACCTGGCCTGGTTTGGACAGCCTGCAGAGTGTCAAATCAAAAGGACGGGAGCTTCTGTGGCATTTGCCCCCCTTGAGCTCACAGGCAACTGGAGGACTGTTACAGACAGACTTGACTGTATCCAGATCCTCATGGATGAACGTGTACTGGCTTATGCACGTGCGGTTGTGTTCCTTCAGCTTGCGTGACATCAGGCTGTTGCACTCCCTGGTCATCAGGTCAGACCTAAGATAGTCTTTGTGGCTGGGAAGGAGAGGCTCAGCTCTGAGCATCTTGCTTCCCTGAACTTCGTCTTCTCCGAGGACGGTGTCTTCAGACCAACCCGGTTGCACCACTCCTTTGTTGCTAACCAGCAGGGTTTCTGTAGTTCGGCTGCCCTCTCCTTGAGTGGGTTTGGTCTTGTCTTCAGAGTCACTGGACCACAGCTCGCTCAGGGACTGATCGCTCTCCTGTAGGACTGCGGCAGCCATCTGCAGCCCCAACCCCAGGCCAAGTCCCAGGCCCAGCAGGAGTAGCAACATCATGAAGAAGATCTGCACCAGAGTCAGCTTCATTTTTCCTGGAGGGCGGAAGGGATACAGAAGCGCTGACTTTGAGATGCAACTTGGCTCCAGGAGTAGGAGTCCAGGCAACTAGACTCCCTACTAAACACTGACTCCATAGTCTTCGGGGTCTCCTCTCCCTCCTTGGCATTACCCTCCTGGGAAAGATTCTTTCTTGTCTTTTTCCCGTTTCTCTGGTCCCTCCCCACAACATTCCTTTTGCTGTGTAGGTGACCAGGAGAAGCAGTTCTGAAATTGGTTTGCATATGGGGAATCACTGCGGAAAGTTGACCTCAAGTGGCTCCTACACAGACATTAGTTCCAAATAACCCAAGAGAATAGTTGAGAAGACAAGCAATTACAGTGTCATACTTTCCTTAAGAGAAATTCTTTTTATTTTTTTTAAGATTTTATTTATTTGGGGTGCTGGGTGGCTCAGTCGGTTGAGCGGCTGCCTTCGGCTCAGGTCATGATCCCGGGGTCCTGGGATCAAGCCCCGCATCAGGCTCTCTGCTCAGCAGGGAGCCTACTTCCCCCTCTCTCTCTGTCTGCCTCTCTGCCTACTTGTGGTCTCTGTCAAATAAATAAATAAAATCTTCTAAAAAAAGATTTTATTTATTTATTTGACAGAGAGATAGGGAGTACAAGCAGGCAAAGCAGCAGGTAGAGGGAGAGGGAGAAGCAGGCTCCCTGGGAGCCTGATGCCAGAACTCGATCCCAGGACCCTGGGATCATGACCTGAGCTGAAGGCAGCCGCTCAACTGACTGAGCCACCCAGGGGCCCCCTTAAGAGAAATTCTTATAGAAAGCCATATTCTCAGTAAAGGACTAGAACTGCCGTAGAAGACTATCTCTCTATTTTTATCCCAAATTAATTTTTGTTCATTCAAGCATCTATTACTGTCCTCTCTACCCATCCTTCCCCTCAAAAGATAAAAAGAAATAGAAAAAGCACTATGGTCCATTCTTATTCCTAAGCCCTAAGAAGAGGCTACATGATAGGGATGGGTGGGGCTTTGAGGGGGAAGCAATGCCCAATTTCACATCTCAGGACCCTGTTAAAGCTACATCGTGTCAATATCAGAACTCTTACTACTAAAGATCTCTTAGCATCTTGGGTATTTCCTGCTGGTTAGTTTTGTACTCTTAGGGAGGAAATGGCATAAAAATGAAATAAACAAATAAAAAAAGTCCCCAGAACTCCAAAACTGACCTCCTGGGATTCCCTTACTAATAAAGACCCCAATGAGTGCTGAGAGGAAAAAACATGTATCTTTGTCCTGTGAGGTCAGTTTCATCCCTCTATCAAAGACATTCCCTCCCAGAAAAAAAAAAGATTGCTGTAAAGAACATTGAGACAATTGATAAACTAGGATATAGTCTGTGGAGTAGATAGGATTATATCAATGTTTGCTATACTGAATTTGAAAATTATACTATGATTATTTAAAAAAGTATCTCTGGGGCACCTGGGTGGCTCAGTCATTGAGCGTCTGCCTTCGGCTCAGGTCATGATCCCAGGGTCCTAGGATTGAGCCCCACATCGGGCTCCCTGTTTGGTGAGAAGCCTGCTTCTCCCTCTCCCACTCCCCCTGCTTGTGCTCCCTCGCTGTCTCTCCCTGTCAATAAGTAAAATCTTTTAAAATATAAAAACTAAAGAAAAAAAGAAATACTTTATAAAAGAATATCTTCGTTCTTAAAAAATAAATGAAGCCTGAAATATTATGGAACAAAGGGGCATACTGTATGCAACCTACACTCAAATGGTTCAAAATATAGATTACATGTATGTAATACGTGAGTTTGCAGAGAAAGAAAGAAAATGATTTTTTTTTAATGTGGGGGGAAAGGTTTTAAAATTATGTATCTGGATAGAGGATAATCAGGAGTTCTTTGTATTAGCGTTGTAACTTTCCTTTAAAGTTGAAAATATTTCAGTATTTTAAAATGTTTTCTAAAGAAGAACTTCCCGTCTTGTTCCCTGGGGCACTCAACACTACAGGAACTTACCTCCACACCTAAGTAGCTTCAGAGATTTTTGTGCTCTCCTGTTCCCCAAGCTGTTCCCTCCCAGGGTTTCCTTCTTCCTGAAAAGTGCTCTGGATGCTGGTCTGTAGAAAAATGGTTGGTTCCTGCTGGTCCCTGTGCTCTTAAACCCAGACTTAATTCCCAAGCCCACCCACCTTTCATTCCTCCCACCAGCACTGGATAAACAGTCACTCAATTCTCTCTGCTCCCACAGACACTTTGAAGTAAGGCTATTTGGACAGACAGACATCCAAGGCAGGAAATGGCTCCAGCCTGGGACACTGAGGACGGTTTTGTCTGGTCAGTTGTCCCACTCCTGAGTTCCACCCACTATCCTGAGCTTCACTGCAGCCCGACCTTACCATGAAGTTCAAATCAAGTCACTGTTTAATATTCTCCACATGTACATCCTTTAACCCTTTCCTGTTCGTTTCTAGCACGTCAAGATCCTTGGCCTTTATTTGGGACAACTCTCCAACATGGTTATTTTGCTTCTTACATTTTTTTCTTTTTTTTTTTTTTAAGATTTTATTTATTTATTTGACAGGCAGAGATCACAAGCAGGCAGAGAAAGAGGAGGAAGCAGGTTTCCCGCTGAGCAGAGAGCCAGATGTGGGGCTTGATCCCAGGACCCTGGGATCATGACCTGAGCCGAAGGAAGAGGCTTTAACCCACTGAGCCACCCAGGCGCCCTGATTCTTACATTTTAGACTTGGATCATGACTTCATTTGAACATTGGAATATTTGAGGCAATCATAAATTTGCAAGTACCTTAAGCCTAGCACTGCCCTCCACTCCCTTCTCCCTGTTTCCAACCCAACCAAGATCCACATTCCCATCAGAACATCCACATTTTGCAAACCTGGTAATTTAGCCCTAGATGAGACCAATCCAAAGCAGCACCATCACTACCAGTCCCTGTAGCCTGGGTGAGCAAACCTGGGAGGGTAACAATGTTGATCCTATTCATGTCTTTAGCTAAAAGTGACAGTAGAAAATATTTTTTAAAGCACTCTGGAGATTATTGAGGAGCTATAAAAACCCCTTCTGGACATAAACAAGGCTCTTTAGGAGGATGTTTTGCTTTGTTATTCAGGCAGGAGTTTTCAAACGGTGGTCTGGGAGCTGCCTCTGTGATTGGCAGGGTCCACTCTGGCCTTTTGCAGTGCTGATGTTGATAATTTACAAGTATAATAACAACAACTAAACAATACTGAGCACTTACTTCACACTAGGAATTTATTACATTTCACCATCTACTTGTGTGCTATCCCTCTGTGGTGCCCATTCTGCCCATTCGGTCCAGTGAGGTCTATTGGCAACATGAAGAGGGCATAAAGAATCTTCTCCTGAGCACCACCCCCCATCATGCTCACTCTCTCTTCCACTCTCTGTGTCTGTCTTTCAAATAAATAAACAGGGGGAGCCTGGGTGGCTCAGTAGATTAAAGCCTCTGCCTTCAGCTCAGGTCATGGTCCCAAGGTCCTGGGCATCGGGTTCTCTGCTCAGCGGGGAGCCTGTTCTCCAGCCCACCCCACCCCCACCAGCCCCTCTGCCTACTTGTGATCTGTGTCAAATAAATAAATAAAATCTTAAAAAAAAGTAAAATCTTTAAAAAATAAATAAAAAGGGTGGCTCAGATGGTCAACTGTCTGCTTTCCCTCAGGTAATGATCGTGGAGTCCTGGGATCAAGCCAGGACTCTGCTCAGCCAGAAGTCTTCTTCTCCCTCTCCCTCTGCCCCTCACCCCCACTCATGTGCACTCTCTCACCCTCTCTCTCTCAAATAAATAAAATCTTTAAAAAATTAAAATAAAATGTGGACTTAAAAAAGTAATGGACTTCCACTTGTAGTCAGGATGGAGGAACAGTGATTGGATTTTGCCTAAAGCTCCTGGAAAAATGGACAAATAATATGAAACAATAGATTTTCAACACATTGAACAAAGGCGATGAAGTCCAGTGATCACTGAGGGAGGGGAAACCAATGGGATGAGCCTACTCCTCCAACTTACTCCCTGGGGAGAGTTTCTGGGCCAGATGGCACAGAGACCGGGAGGTGCGGGTGGAGTCTCTCGGTCTTCCTGAGACGAGGTGATGGAACTGAGTCCAAGGAGGACCAGGCAACTTGAGTTCATGTGGCAGAATACCAGGCGGGACAGGACTGCAGAGAAAGAAGTCCAGGGACCTTCAGTGGGAAGACACTGCTACACATCTATCAGAATGGCTATAATGAAAAAAAAAAGTAGTGATAATATGAAACACTGGCAAGGATGCGAAAAAACTGGATCTCTTGTATATTACTGATGGGAATATAAATGGTACTATTACCCTGGGAAACAGTTTGGCAGACTTTTAAAAATACTAACTACATGCTTATCCTGTCCAATCCCATGCAATCCTACAACTCAGCAATCACACTCCTGGGCATTTATCTCAGAGAAATGAAAACATATGTCCACCCAAAAACTTGTACATGAATGTTAACAGCATTTTCATTTGTATTAGCCCACACTAAAAACAGCCCACATGTCCTCCACCGGGTGAGGGGCTAAATAAACTGGAAGGCACGCACAGCACGCAATCCTACTCAGCAGTAAAAA
>ML109554.1:0-20496 GCA_003697995.1 Taxidea taxus jeffersonii
GGCCGAGAATGTTAATTTTATAAATATATATGATGTGTGTGCATTTATGTATATACTGACTGCTTTGTTTTTAGTGGAAAACCTTAACTCTGTACCCTTATAAGTACACATTTTAAGAATCCCCAATCATCCTAGCCTGAGGTATTGTCTTACTGTCCTATGGTTCTGGGGCCCAGAAAAGCTTTTGCTCCACACCTGCCAACATGCTTTCCAGCCCTAAGGTTCACTGGGGAATGTGTGTCCCTCTTCCCTTTTTCCTGGGGTTAAATGTATCACCTTCCTATCAAGGCTTCTGGTTCTTGCTCAAAGGATCTGAGCAGAGGGAGCTTTGTGTCCTTAGGAGGTCTTGACGGGGGCTATGGGTGGAGGAATGGACTCTTTTTACTCTTGTTTCTGGGTTAGCAAAAGGACAGAGAATGAAATAAGTCCCTCAGATTTTAGTTTAGGTTCAAGTTGGAAAAAAGAAGAAAAGTTTTGAGATTTAACTATTTGCTGACTTTTTTCCTGAAGTTCTCAAGTGAAAGCCAAATTCTGGGATTTTCCAGACTGTTGTAAATCTCAACCAACTGCTTCCCCATGAGGAGGGCTTAACTGCGTAACTTCTCCAAACCACATTAGATTCCAAGTAAAAAGATTTTCACACATGCTTTAGCCTACTTTGGAACACGAACAGATTCTCTATTTACTGCATGTTATAAGCATTGATACCCATTTGAGATGTAGATTCAATATTTAAGGGTAGTTTTTCAGCAGGTTTTGCCATGAAAGACATGCTGAACTTTCTTCTTGAGTTGCTAAGATAAAGTAGCCAACTAACTCCAGGGGAGAAAAAGAATTCTCATTGAGAAGCTGCAAATTGTCATTATTTTTCATTTTGAGTGTTGATGCCTTGTAGATTCTGATCAGGTTTCTGTCTGGAGTGCTGAAATTAAACATCATCTGTTTTGCAAATTTGTTTAAAAAACTTTCCATATTCAGTATAATGGTCAATAAGGCTCCGAGACCAAGAACTGTGTAGGTCCTGGTGAGAATTCCAATCACTTAAGGCTTCCGCTCCTCCTTTATGGTGTCCTATGCAGGAAACAATGAAAGTTGAATAGAGCTAACCCTAAAGAGAGAGCTAACCCTTAATGCAGACACAGTTAGCTTAAGTAGAAGGCGTGCACCTACTTTCTGCAGCTACAGTGGAAAGGTTGTAGGGCAAAGCAATTATCCAGCGGAGGAATAGTGCTCAACTGACACTGAAGTCATTTTCTTTTGTAAAAATCTTTCTCTTGTTACTTAGCAACCATCTCCCCCCACCCCCCAATCCTGATTATCCAGATAATTGTTTCAGGTAAAGCTTAATCTATGACAAGTATAACATAATATAATACGAATATTTTTGTGGCCACCAAAAAGAAATTGATCTATATCAGTTTTGGAGGGTGGGGGGACTTAATTACTTGTGGTAAAAATAAAGTCCCACATTTAATTTTGAATGTGGTTGAAATTATTTGAACATTCCATCCAAGTCACTGTTTAAAAATATCATCATCATCATCATCATTACTATGTAGTTGTATCTGATCATCTTTTGCTTCCCCTCACTGAATGAAAGAGCCATGGCAAATCCCTGAGTTACAGATTTGGAAGTGAGTCTGAAGATATTCTATACAGGAAGTATGTGAAAAGCATGGCCTTTGGAGTCAAAAGATCATGGTTCAAATCCCATGTCTATCATTTATTAGCTACTTGACCTTGGCTAACTTACCTAACTGTTCTGAGTCTTAATTTTTTCATCTGGAAGGAAGACAGGAATGAAAGTGGTACCTACCTTACTGAGTCACTGTGAAGATTAAATGAGATAATGCATCTGAAACACTCAGCAAGGCACCTGCTGGGTAATAAAGATTCAATAAATGAAGACTTCTTAATAGCAGCCACTACATCTTTGCAAAAAATTCTGTGTCCTGAGTTTTGATCAGCTAAGTGATTTACTGAGTCTTTACCTACTCAGCAGTGGTGATGGGAAACCAGTGCTTTGCATGGGGAATGTTTGGGAATGTGCAAATGGTAGAGAGTTGGCTGTGCCCAGTGCAGGAAAAACAAGCACTCTTTCATATTTACGCCGTCTGGGTAGGGTTGTATGTTTATTGTTTTTCTCAACCCTTTTATATTTTGAAGAAAATTGTGACTCAAAGATGATAACTGGTTTTCCCAAGTACATTTCAGAGTCTGAGAGGTAAGGAACCGTTTCTGTGACCTATAGAAACATAGTCTCCCCCTAGACCCCAATTTCCCTCATTTCTCTTAATGCTGGCCACAGGCCAAATGGAATTATAGGATTATAGAGAAAGATGCAGCCAGCTGGGTTAATATTAGGGGTTATTTTTCCCCAAAGATGAAATAAACTCAGCAGTTTTACGAGGCAATGACATTGTTTTGCAAGATGAAAAGGATGTCAAGGGAACCTTCTGCCAGCAGCCCAAGTTCAGTTAGACGTGTTAGAACTGTTTTCTGTAAGGACAGTTTGGCTTCTTAGACGTGTTCATTAATTTTTGTTTCAACTCTTATCGCCTCCTGAATTAGAAGAATTGTCTTACACTTCAGCCGAAAGGCATCAGAGCATGAGTTCCTCGGTGACAAAACAGTCAGATGTTTTCAAAACAGGATGCTTTGGCTCTGAATTATAAAAAGAGGAACGGAAAGAGAAACAGTATAGCAAGGAAGAAAGCAAATAGCCCCAGCAGGATCCCCAGCCCAACAACGGTATAAACACTGACCTATCTTCCTGACCTTCGCTGTGGCTCAGTTCCTGACCTCGTGTCACCAAAGCCAACCGACGTCATTGGAGGAGGATAGGAGGAATGGCGCAGCTGCTGTGCGGGTGACTAGAATTTCCTGTCTCCTTCCTGACAGACTCAGTCAGAAAAGTACAGAGTTGCAACAACAGTGGCTGAGGAAGGCCCAGCACAAAACAATCCCAGTGAGGCATAGTCGCGTCTGGCAAGGACCGGGAGCTTTTACTGAGGAGCAGAGTCTGTCACCTAAACTTTTCAGGTGAAAGTGTCAAAGGGGTCACTTATACCCAGCATGTTGAAGGTTTTTCAAAAGAAGAACATGCTGTGGCATTCAAACAGCTTGTCACTAGACTGACTTCTCCACAAACACTCTCCATTCTCCTGTTCTTTCTTGACCAGCTTTGTCCTGGGACTGGTTTTATGTGTAGGACAAAGGTTTGGGGCCCTCCCCGTGAAAATGCAAGTTTCATTGTTGAAAGATAGAATGAAGCCTCAGGACCTAGCCCTTCAGTCCAGGTTTGCTAAGGAAATCCATAAGATAAGAAGGGGAGATAGAAGGTTGTTTTTCTTTGAAGGTACCGTCAAGTCAGCTGCAGATACCATCAAAGGGGAAGTGAGTCCTTCTGGCCACACAGGTTTATTTTTCCGGTTCTTCAGGTGTGTCTGTACCAGAGTATTGAAAGTAAAGGCAGATAATTGCCTGTGCTCTTGGGTGGGAAGGAATAAAGTCATATAGTTCTACCAGCCTGGAGCCCCTCGGGACTCAAGCTGCAAAATACTGGAATGTGACCCCGATAGGCTGTTTGCCCCGCACTTGGGCGAGTCATTTTCTTTCTAACTGAATAATCAATAAGTATGGGAAATGTCGATCCAGCAGAACCAAGAAGGGAATAGATCTTCTGGTCAACAGATTCCTCTCCGAGCTATGTCAGAAAGATAATAGGCAGGTGACCAGTCATCGGGCGGGATTACTTCTGCTTTTGCCCAAAGTTAAATGATACGAATAGAGCATTCCCACCCTTACAGCCCGAGGGGTCCTTTTTCTGGATCCCTTGCTTTAAGAGAGCCTGGGCTCTTCCACCGGCTGCGCTCTGCTGCAGGAGGAGAGAAGCCGGTGGGGCCCAGGGGCAGCTGTTGTGTCTGCCCAGGACCACATTGCATCCACTGGGCCCCTACATTCTCTGTCCAGTGGTTCTGAATCCTGTTCCAGGTCCTGTGCAGTCCTCTTTCCTGGAGGTGCTGTAGGAACTCACGTCCTTAGGCCCAAAGAGTAGCCAAGAAGTAGCAGTAGGGCTTGAAAGAAGTGTGTGCTGGAGCTTGGACAGGCAGGTGGTGCCAGAAGGGTGTGCAGAGGCCTGCACATGCTTTCCTTGGGGAAGAAATGGGACAGGGCGCAGTCCTGGAGCTAGGTCCCCCTGCACTGCCATAACCAAGAAATTCAAGAATGTGTACTTCACGCTGACCTTCCCAGCTGCTAGGAAGGGATGTCTGTGGAGGTAGTAGGAGCATTGGAGGTAGCTCGATTTCTGTCTTTATTCAGACTTATTTATGTGGCCCTGCACATGTTAGAGGTGACCTGGATTCAAGGGAAGAATAGAAGGAAAATCAGTTCTGACAGCCAGGTGGGACGCTTGAACATTTTCGATCCAAATTTTCTCTTTCCTCTCAGATTTATATAGAACTGGAGGCATCAAAGAGAGAGGAGCCTAGGTTGAAGCCATGAGTTTGAAGTCTAGCTTTGCCTCCATTTAGGAATATTACCGTAAACAGTTAATTCATTTGGAATCTTTGCCTTTCTTTATCTACAAAACGAATTAGTTGGAGAAGACTGTTTCCGTGGGGTCTTGTAGCTCTTGCATTTATGGTTGGGACAGTAAGTGTCGACAGCCAAACTAATTTTACAGGTTTCTGCTATCTGTGCAGATGTGTTGCTAATAAGCCTCTTTACCTACATTGTCAGTAATACTCTCAGCAACCCCTGGAAATACATACTATTATTGTCTCCATTTTATAGTAAGGTGAGGTTTAAAGAGTTGAATTACATTGCCTAAGGTAAAGAAGAGAGCGGATTCACACCTAGGGCCACCTGACTCACTGTCAGTGATCCCGTGATCCCGGCGGGACAGATAAATATCGAAACACAGAGGTATTTAGTAAGGCTTACAAGGAAATTTTGTCATTTCTGGGAGGTCTTATTCTTCGAACTCTGGCCATCATTGCTTGTTTAGGTCTGGTTCAGAATCCTGCAATCACCGTATTCTGGGCCTCCACACCAGCCATTAATAACCTTAAACTCAGTCTCCCTGGCTGGGAAGCAGTGTCTGTTAACAGATAAGAGGGAGGAGAATAACCATAGTTACAGAAGATGGCTGTAAAGCACTCATCGAAAGGCAAATAACAGTATTAAACAAATCTGCTGCCTCTTGTGGACTGGTTTGCAAAATTCAGGATCTGTTTGTTCTCCCAAATTCTCGAACATGGTCTAAGAGAAAGCAATGAAGTTTTGTTTAAAAGACAACCAATGGGCACCTGGGTGGCTCAGTTGGTTAAGCAACTGCCTTCGGACTCCGGGATCATGGAGTCCTGGGATCGAGTCCTACATCGGGCTCCCAGCTCCATGGGGAGTCTCCTTCTCCCTCTGACCTCCCCTCTCATGCTGTCTCACTCTATCTCTCTCTCTCTCTCAAATAAATAAATAAAATCTTAAAAAAAAAAAGACAACCAACCTCCAAATCCCCTTTTTACACCCCTTCCCCAACATAAAAAGAAAATGGAGAGAGGCTATTCTTTTTTTTGAAAATTATCATCCAAAAAGTTGGGGCAATTTCATCATATATTACATCCTTTCTAACACATGTCCCAAGACCATGAAACAGAGGAGCAGTGCTTCAGTAGCAATAATTAATACAGGGAGGTTTCCTAGAGATAAGATGTAGACTGTCTGCATTACATTTTGTCTTCCAACAAAGAAGAAAGAGAAGATTAAGCTGTTTGTTTATCTGGCATTATTTCAGTTACTTTCTATGACAAAATAAGTTATATTATTGAGAGTGTAAAGATTTTATTTATTTATTTGACAGAGAGAGACACACAGAGAGAGAGGGAACACAAGCAGGGGGAGCAGGAGAGGGAGAAGCAGGCTTCTAGCCAAGCATGGAGCCCGGTGCAGGGCTCTTGTGTAATCGAGTGTTCTAAGTTCTGCTCTTTGAAAATTTAACAAATTAAAGATTTTGAAAGTTTAGTGCTTTTTAGTAACTTTGATTTTTAATATCCTTTGGTTAATTTAAACACTTCTTCATTGATATTTACAGAACCATTTCCTTCATTGAGGTCTAATCCATTCACACACACACCCCCGCCTGCCCCCATCCACCCCGTCTTTTTGCTAGTTCACTTGAAAACTAGCAAAAAAACTGATCAAATCTCTACAAATGAAATAGAAGTGAAGTCAGGGCACACTACCTTTATTGCACCCCTGGCTAGCTGGTAAGACAAAATTATATTATCAAAATCTGATAAATAAGTCCTTTTAAGGGGAGCCTTTCTGTCCCTATGGAAAAAGAAAATCAGACAACTATGTTTGGAGTATCAAATATAAATCCAGAACGCTAGTTGTAAAAAATGGAATTACAGTGTTTTAATGGAATAAACGTCTGTTTCACATTTTTTCCTACTTCTTTCTTGTCTTTAATTTTTCTTTTTGAATGCGTCCTCATCTAAAAGGCTTCCCAAATTGGTGCCATTGTTATCTATGAAAGAAGAGACAAGGATGGAGCTTAGTCTTGGGCTGTTCTTCCCACAGTTTGCCTTCTGCGTAAAAGTATGCTCAGCAAGTGGAGAGACATCAGCTTTCTGGAAGCCAGGACTCACCAAACCGAAGCCGCGAGGGCAGACTTGTGCCACAGTCAATAGATTTCACACTCTGGAAGGCTCTGTGCCAACGGTGGATGTGCGTCCTAGCACATCCTCCACTTTAGCATTTTTCAGGGACCTGCCAGCCCTCTCTGTCTTGCCCATTTGTACGTGATGTTTCCCTCCACTGGTGCCAAACTGTTTAGTCTCCTGGATATTTTACTGTAACTTCCTTTGTTTGATTTACTTTAAAGTAGCCAAGTGTTTCCACAAAGAAAGGGCCGTTAAGTTATTTAGAAATGAAGAAGACAGTAAAACTTCTGTTTCTTTTGTTTCTGTTTTGGGAAGTGCCTGATAATCTTCTTCTCTTTAAGAAGTTCCCGATGGTCTTTTTCTTTTTATGGAGCAGCGTTTTATAGGCTATAAATCATGGATTTCTGCTCATCAGTCCCGTGTTTCCTTCTGCTAATTACTTGCAGTTTAGAAATGTACCACCTTTGAAACCTAAAGCCTTCAGAAATTGAAGTTCAGTGAGTTTATAGAAAATAAGTTTCATCTTCGCAGCTCAGTTTCACTTATATTTTTTAGCTGTTCAAAATATGGCAGTCTTGAAAATGTTCTTAAAAACTTTAAATGGCCAAGTTCCTTTTACTTAGCAGCATAGTGTACAATGTTATAACCTTCAGCAATTGTACAACTGAAATTGGAGTACAGATATCGGTCATAAAAATGATTAAACCAATTTAAGAAAGGGTAGATACAGGACAAGAGTTTTTGTCATTTGCCATCTGAAAAGGTAAATTTTAATTACGTACTGTGGAAAAGAAAACAGTAAAAAGAGAAGTTGTTATTAAAGGAAAATACCTTTCCAACTCAACTATATAGTCTGTGAGCTAAAGCTGATGAGACAGGGCCAAGTGAAATGGTAATTTGGTGACTATGTAATGTCTTTGGTCAGTGCGGATGGTGAAAGGTGATAAATCAAGCCAGAAAACGATCAAAATGTATTTTTTCCAGTTATAGTCTCACATGGCTGCATTAAACAAAATCCTAGAACTTTAAGCCCAATAGGGAACCTTAGATATCATTGATTTGAAGCCCTTGTGTTTTATAGATGAGGATGATAAAAACTGAGGATTAAATATCTAATGTACTCTGAAGATCTTTGTAAAATATAAAACACAATTTAAATGAAATATAATTTCATTGTGATATGACTTCCCCAGAGTCACAAGGTTAATTAGTGGAAGATGAAGGTAGTGAAACTCTGGTCTGATTACAAATCCACTTTGCTGTTCATCTTCAGCAAAAGGCTGATAACACTTAAAGTCATGGGATGGTTACTATCAGTTGCATTGATTTTAACCTTCTCATTGTCCTCATTACCTTTCTTGAGTAAAAGCTATACATATAGTAATGACTTCAAGTGAAGAAAATTAATTTAGTATTCCTGAAAACTGTGTGCTCAAAATCTGGAAGGAAATAGTTGGAATGAGTTACTTTTTTTTTTTTTTTTTTTTTAGATTTTATTTATTTATTAGTTAGAGAGAGCAAGCACAGGCAGACAGAGAGGCAAGCAGAGGCAGAGGGAGAAGCAGGCTCCCTGCCGAGCAAGGAGCCCGATGTGGGACTCGATCCCAGGACGCTGGGATCATGACCTGAGCCGAAGGCAGCTGCTTAACCAACTGAGCCACCCAGGCGTCCCGGAGTGAGTTACTTTAAATGCCTTTGGCATTGCTGTTTTTTGTTTTTTCTTTTCCTCCACATTTTGCTGTTTTAATTTCTGAATTAAAATATATGTATATATCATCAAAATATACTATGTATGTATACTATCAGAAAAGAAAATCTCATTTTGCAAAGGCACCAGGATTAACATTTTTATCTTCACATAATCGAAATGATATTAAGTTTTAGTAGCTCCTACTGGCCAAACCATGGGACTTCCAACTTCTTCTCTTTCCTTGATGTCAGAAAATCTATTGAAAACCTGGCTTAAGAATATAAGTAAGAGTTTTATGATAACTTGAGAATGAAGAAATATAGACCTTTACCCCTCTCTTGGCATCCCATTGCCTTAAAGACATCCCTTTGACTCAAATACACCATTGAGCCCATACTATGAACCTACTCCTACTGCCAGGTTTCTTGGCTTTCTTTTTTTTGAAACCTTGACTTAGGTACTCTGACGTTGATTAGATTTCCATAAACCATCCTCTTACCTAGCTTACTGGTTAGCATCATAACTAGCATTTTAGTTCTCTGAGGTTTTATGTAAGTCTACTCCAGATTATAAGCTCTTGAGGCCTGAGTGGTGTCTTGACTTTTTTGGGACTCCATGTATGCTCACAGCAGTAGAACTAAAAAGTCTCAAAGAGTCATAGCTCTATTTCTGTGTAATGGTCAGGAGAAAAGCGAAAAACAGATGAAGGCTTTTGTCAGTTGATGGTAGTTGATTTGGGCTTTATCTTATTCAAAAAATTTTTCGGAAATTCCTCTTGATTGGGTGATTTAAGAAATGTGTTGACATGGATACAGGTAATGACCTCGCTGCTGGGCACAGCATGATATTAAAGATGGAAATATTTTTTAGTATTTTCAAAAATTTCATGGAACATGCTTAGACTATCCAGGAGTAATATGAATTTCTGGTATTCTCTTGCACACACATTTGACTGTGAGAAGTTAGGGACTCTGACAGATCACTAATGAAAGGTCTCCCAACTCCTGCTCTAGATGCCCTGTTCATAGTTCAGACAAATCTGTAGCCAGCTAGATGCTACCCATCTACCCACCTGAGAGGGCACAGTGCTCTCCCTGCCTCAGCCCCTTATCTTTTTGATTGCTATTGCCAGTTCCATTCTGTAACTGAGTCAGAATGATTTATATATACCTGCATTTACTTGGCCAAGTCCAGTACATAATTTATGTTGGTGACAGGGTGAGCGGTCACTGAATTTTTCCCTGCTGTATTTTAACACACTCAGGATCTAGTTGCACAAAATTTATTTGCATCTTTCTTACCCATTGCCTGGGAGGTTCCCTGATAATATCTCATCAGGATTTACCAGTATGATTTTTAAAATATTTTTAAATCAGTATGATTTAATCTCAAAGAATTTATCTAATGTTGATTATACTAATTAAAAATACTCTTGTTGGGACATCTGGATGGCTCAGTGGGTTAAAGCCTCTGCCTTCAGCTCAGGTCATGATCCTAGGGTCCTGGGATCGAACCCCTTATCGGGCTCTCTGCTCAGCGGGGAGCCTGCTTCCTCCTCTCTCTCTACCTGCTTCTCTGCCTACTTGTGATCTCCATCTGTCAAATAAATAAAATCTTTTAAAAAAAAAACTTTAAAAAAATACTCTTTTGTTAATACTCTCCTTCTTCACGTTCACAGGATAAGGTCATTGTCTAATGCCGCGTTGTAGGTCGGGCATAGAACAGTTTTCAAACTAAGAAAGGCCATACATTGCTTTTCAAGAAACAACCTTGAGAGCCCTTAGTAAATCCTAAAATAAGAGAGTTTTATCAAAAATCAATAAAAACATGAACCTCTGGACAGGAATGGGCTTTCTTTAAAGCAAGAGAATATATTGGGTTAAAACAAGTAAAATATGAGCCCCTTTTCATAAAGGTAAGAAAAGAGGAGCAAATATTAGTGAGGAAGAATTCAGGAAAGATTTTTCTGTCTTGAGCTCTGCTTTTCAAGTCTAGCCCTGTGATCCAGGACTGCATTTCCCAGAGAACTCTGATTCTGCCCAAACATTAGTTGGGAACATTAGTTGTGGAGCGATGTGGGGATTTTTAAGGCCCCTTTCTTCACTTTAAAGCTCATTTGCTCTCGAAGTTCCCTATGGTCCTGAGATAGAGCATTAAATAAAGGGCCACTTTCTCTAAATGTGTTGCTGTTTGTTATTTTTGTGTTGCCAGATCCAAGGTAGCAAGGTAAGGAAACATACCTGAAGAGGGCTTTCCTGCTTACACAGAGCTCTCCCTGTGTGATCTCATTCTGATGCTCACGAGGAGGAAAGTGTTACTATATCCCCCTTTTCCGTGTGAAACAGGATGCAAGAGACATCATTGATTTATCCAAGCCTTTCAGCTACTCACTGCTGATGCCCTAGAATGAAATCTTGTTCTTTTTTGCTCCAAAGACAAATGATTTAAAAATGAAAATTAAAGGGAAATCCACAAGGTAATTTGCTATATTCTTATATATATACAACTTGATAACAAAATACGTAATCATAGACTTTGAAAACTAGAGCTCAGTCCAGGTCCCTTCTTATTTTTCAGGCCTCAGTTCTGATGTTATCTCTTTGGAGAGAACTTCTCTAATTATCCTAATCCAGTACCTTGTGGGTTTTACAGTTGGCTGTCACAAATTTATGATCTTGATTTTTCTGTTGTGGAACTTGGTTTTTACTCATCTCCTCTCTTTAGACTCTGAGGTTACTGGGAACATGAACTCGTTCGCTAGAGTAGTCCCAGAATTTAAAATATCTCTAGACACATGGTAGACATTCAGGTAAATATCCCTTGTATGAGGCTCAGAAATGGAATCTAATTTGTCCAGAACCAACGATGTTGTTAACAGCAAATCCATGAGAACCCAGGAATCCTGTTTCCTGTTGCACTACACCATGCCCCATGCAGGTGCTTGCCACGCCACGCCCAATTCATTTTTCTCATTGTTCAGTTGAATGAGAAACTCCCATCTGGTGTACAGTGACTCTTCAAACTACCCTCAGAAAGTGCAAAAGCTTGCTCCTGAGCCTTCTCCCAAATTCAGGGTCGGGTAACAGAGAACAAAGTCATCAGGATCAAATACTCTTTTCTTGTGAATAGAAATGTGAAGCACATTGGGGTTGTTGTTTGATTCAGCATTGGAGCATTTGGTTAACCTTTCTCTTGGAAAGTCTGCATCCTGTGACCAAGGATCTGGGCCCTTTGGAGACTGGCGATGCACACTCAGCTGGGAACATGTTTATGAACACGTGCTGTGTCTGAAACCTAGCCACTCTACATATCTGTTGTGTCTGGAGTGTAGCCGTTTAGTCATTCTGTCATTGTCTGGCTGTATTTTTTGTTCCTGACATGTTGCTGATACTCCTCTCACTGCTCTCCCAGCCACATATTCAATTAATTCAGATGTGTTACTGGACTGAACTCAACCATGGCAGTCTAAGCAAGATGAATATTGGGTGCACTTATCCTTATTTCAGGCAACTTGTGGCCATTCATGGCTTCTGTTCATACACAGAGTTCTAAAGTCTCTTAATTTGAGGGATTTGGCTAAGTCATGGAATCATGAATGGACAGAGTTAGCAACAGCGAGACATCTCAGAATAGACATTTTTTTTTTTTTAATGATACAGTTCTAACACCAGGCCATTTTGAGTTATGGTTTCATTGGATGGGCTTCATCTATGTTTCTAGCCATTCTGGTTTACACTCCTTAGACTGGTGAATAATCTAAATGTCAACCAGAGAGCCAGAAATTCTATGAGTAACTCATGTGTCATGTAATCAAAATGACATAGTGTTGCGTCACACCTACGGTAGCATATTGTGGGAATTCTGTAGTTAGAATTCTACCAGCTATTGTCAACAACAAGACGAGTTTGGATGTCAAAGAGCCAGCTGAAAGCTCCACCCAAATGCAAACCCACGTGAAGACCCTACGATAAGCTCAAATTCTTTTAAAATTCAGAGGCGAAACTGGGGCTCCCAGGTAGCTCAGTTGGTTGAGCATCTGACCCTTGATTTTGGCTCAGGTCATAATCTCAAGGTCATAATCTCAGGGTCATGAGATCGAGCCCTGCGACGACTTCACACTGGGCGTGGAACCTGCTTGAGATTTTCTCTCTCTCTCTCCTCTTCCCCGCCTCTTAAATTAAATCAAATTAAATTCAGAGGCAAAACTGAGAAATAAAGCATCAGCTTCAAGTATAAATCCTGTGAGATAAAGGACAAGTGCTACACTTTGCCAGTCATACTTACATTATTTCTAACCCATTTTAAAGTTTTCAAGTTGGAAAAACTTAGTCTCTGAGAGACTGAATGACTTGCCAAGTTTTTCAGACACAAATTTTATTGGCAGACTCAGCTGGATGCTCACTTGATCTGATGGCATGCTAGTATGATGTTGAGTTTGCTGTTAGAGTCTCCTTTATGCTGTTGGATCTGTCTGGGAAGGCCAACTATAACCAGAACCCCCTCTACTTCATGTATGACCTATACTTCCAACTCTGAAACTACCTTTATAAGTCTTCCATGAACCAACAAACTATACATGTTGGGGTTCAATGTTGTGCAGAGCATTCATCATAATTTTAAATTATGGTAGCTAATAATAAGAAAATGAAATGCAGGGCACCCAGGTGGCTCAGTCAGTTAAGTGTCTGCCTTTGGTTCAGGTCATGATCCCAGAGTGCTGGGATAGAGTCCTGCATCGGGTTCTCTGCTCAGTGGGGAGTTTGCTTCTCCCTCTGTCTTCCTCTCTCTGCTCATGCTCATGCTCTGTCTCTCTCTCTCAAATAAATAAATAAAATCTTAAGAAAAAGAAAATGAAATGCACAATACAAATTTTTATAGAATAAAATTAGATGAGACCATTGTTTTCATCCTTTATAGTTTAAAAATATGTTCTAGCCTCCACCACGCGGCAGATTCTTCTCAATTTGCAAGTGCATAGTCTAGTGTAGGGATTACGACAATGCCAGAACAGATCACTTACATGTTTTCAGGGAATAAAATGCTAAGCCTACATAGCCCATAGGTTTCCTTTATTCATTAGATGGTCCCTAGAGTTGATCTTATAAATTTCCAGTGCTGGGAAACTGTGAATCCAGAAGTAATGATTTCCACAGCAGGCTTTGAAGCATCACATTGTCTCCTATCTCAAAGGGGATGTGAACATAACATAGTTAGTAGAAATCAATATAATGTCACATGATATACTTAAAGGGGTAGAATAGTAATCTCAAAAACAAGCTATGGTAGGTTTTTGTGGTTGCAAAAATATTGAGAATTCTTTTTTTTTTTTAAATATTTTTTTAAAGATTATTTATTTACTTATTTGACAGACAGAGATCACAAGTAGGCAGAGAGGCAGGCAGAGAGAGAGGAGGAAGGGAAACAGGCTCCCTGCTGAGCAGAGAGCCCGATGTGGGGCTCGATCCCAGGACCCTGGGACCATGACCTAAGCCGAAGGCAGAGGCTCCAACCCACTGAGCCACCCAGGCACCCCCAAAATATTGAGAATTCTAATAAGGTAATACTTAGTGCAGAATTTTAAACAACCCAGGAGATGTAATAGAATAAAATTGGAAATTAGTTCATAAAGAGAGTCATGACCAAGAGTTATTGGGTTATGAAAAGAAAGCACATGTTTGGGGAATGATTTTTCTGTTCTGCGTCAGTGATTTTCAAGTCACATGTGAAGGTCTTGAGGCATAGATCTTGTTTTCTGCTCGTCAGTAGAGGACACTACACTGGATGGGTATGGGTCTAATCCATGGTAAGATTTCTAATTTTAAAAATATAGTAAGTTGTAGAACTTCTGGCCATGAAACGGTTCAACAGAAACCTTGGTCATCTGCTTTGGAATCACATTAACACCCCATGGCCTTAGAACTGGCTTTAGAAGCTTGAGGTTAAATATTAGCAATTATGCACAGAAAAAAAGGATAGAAGGCTTAAATGCAGAAACAAAAGAGTAACTAAATAGTGTACCTTGATTCCTTGCTTTTTCTCACTGGCTGCAATGATTTATAACATCTGCTATAGAAAGGCCTTTACTACCTTTGTCAGGCCAGCACCCCGGATTTGCCAACTTATCTTTTTTTTGGTGGGGAGGCTATTTCTATTACCAGCCAGATAAAAGAAATGGCTCAACTACATAAAATGAAATTGTGAAGCTTTAGTAACAGAGACAGTGGTGTTGTGTTTCTCACCGCAAGGGAAGACCTCTGTCAAAAAGAACAAGTTTGAACATTTTCAATTATTTTAAAATACACAATACCTCTAAACCTGACAAGATATGAGTATATGATTTTTAAATCCAGTCTCCTTATGGGATATTTGGGACATGAACTATCTAGAACACACTTAATACTAACAAAAATTATTGTTTACCTAAAATTTCAATACGTCTTTGGGCATAAATATAGTGTCTTTTGTCTATTTAATTGTGTCACTACAACAACTTTTGGAATTAAGGGAATGTTAAGTCATGAGAAGTTTCTCTAAACATTCTTAAGGTGTAGGAGAAGTCCGTTGCTGAGTGTCCCAATACTATGTGCCATATCTCCTCTTGAAAAGTTTCAGAAATTCCAAGAAAAATGGACAGCAGCAAAGAGGATAGATAAGGGGCCCCTGGGTGGCTCAGTGGGTTAAAGTCTCTGCATTGGGCTCCGGTCATGATCTCAGGGTCCTGGGATCGAGCCCTGCATTGGGCTCTCTGCTCAGCAGGGAGCCTGCTTCCTCCTCTCTCTGCCTGCCTCTCTGCCTACTTGTGATCTCTGTCTGTCAAATGAATAAATAAAATCTTAAAAAATAAAAAAGAGGATAGATAAATAGGTAGGAAGAAACACCCACTGATTTTGAGGGCTGTTTAAGACCTACTGTCAAGTTGTAGAGTGTTGTATTTAAATTCTTTTTTTTTTTTTTTAAGATTTTATTTATTTCTTTGTTAGACAGAGCGAGCACAGGCAGACAGAGTGGCAGGCAGAGGCAGAGGGAGAAGCAGGCTCCCTGCCGAGCAAGGAGCCCGATGTGGGACTGGATCCCAGGACGCTGGGATCATGACCTGAGCCGAAGGCAGCCGCTCAACCAACCGAGCCACCCAGGCGTCCCTGTATTTAAATTCTTATGAGGGTTTTGTTTGTTTTGTTTTGTTTTGCTTTTTGTTTTTCAGTTCTGTGTACGGAAAACACTAATGGGTCTGTCCCTCTTTTGACTTTTAAAATGTCACCCCAGCAGATCTTGTCCTTTAAGCAGCAAATGGAGTTTATTCAATTTTAGCTTCACCATAAATGCCAATATTTTGTCACAGAATATGCCAGAGATGTTTGTGCTTCTTTTTCAATCTATATTTGTTGTGGATTACTACATCACTGGACAGCTGAGAAGAGAATCACTCAATTCTGGTGTGCTTAGGTGAATTTCGTTCTGATGTGGCACATGGACAGTTAGAATGACCTGATTTTATTCCCTCGTGTACCAGCGGTGTGCTCCAGATACTCACACACCAGGGCTTGTTTTCTGGGATGGCCCATCATGGGACTATGGTTTCTAGTGTAGAGATGTTAATGGACAACGAATGGCATGTTCTTCCATCCTGAATCCTGTTACCAACTCACTCAATTCAACTTAATTTCCCTCTCAAATATGCTAAACAGTGAGATCAAGTTTCAAACAGATGATAGGGAAAGAGCAAAAGGAGACAAGAGACAGGACACTCACTGTCAGATGATCTGAAATGTTAAGAATTGTGGAAATCCTGAGTTTGATGAAGGGTTCTAGAGAAAGTACAATAAACTCCTGGGTTTTTTGTTGTTGTTGTTGTTGCTTACATCAGATTTTGCAAAGAAAGGGTAGGTACTTAGCAATTAGAGTACTTCACTTCTTTGGATCTTCTTGCCATGTGAAATAAGGGTATGAAGAAGCAATGCTTCGGAATCAGAAAGAACCTTTGAAATTAGCCATTTTATAACAAAAGAAACCATGCCCATCGCTAAAATCAACCCGAGCCCCCAGAAGTCAGTTTGTCTTAACCCAAGATCACACAGGGAGTTTGTGCCAGAACTGAGACAGAGACCAGCCCTCCTGACGAGTGGGTTGCCCTGAGCTGTTGTGACTCCCGCTACCACCGCTACGGTTCTGAGGAGGAATTTTCAGCCCCTTTGCTTTTCCGATGCCCAGGAATTCTGATTAAGTTGTGACTAACAGAGTGTAAAATATGAGTCAAAATGCAGTCCCTAATAAAGTCATTGTGACTTTAATGACTTGGGCAGTGGTTTCATACTGCAAAAACAGGAAGGTCCCACACAATAAGGCGCCTGTCTCACAGATGGGCTCCTGCGTAGACGGCCACCCACAGGGGTAACTGCTGGAGCGGTCTTCCTCTCGTTGGCTCTTTTTTTTTCTTTCTTTCTTTTTTTTTTTTCTCCACACAATTTTCACTTACTGACTTCAGCATGAGGTTATCAATGAGAGGAAGGTGCCTGTTTGTGGGTCACTAAAGATTCTCTCCTTGGTGACATCCAGGTCAACCCCTCACAAGCCAAAATGAGTCTTAAAAGTAGCTCTTCTATGTGCTTGATACTAGCCCCTCATGTGGTTACTCTTCTGAATTGTTTTATTCTTAGAAACGTAAACCCCCCAAGTTTTAGAACTGGGACGAATCTCTGAGATCTTTCTGCTCCTCACCTCCTGTGCAGTTAGCGTAGCTAAGGCCTCTTTACCAGGAGACCTCCTAAGTTGCTTGTGGATCTTTGCACAAAGCTCAAACCGGTCCTCTCATGAGAAATCTAGAAAAATGATGAAGTGTTTCATCATTTCACACACACACCACACAAAAACTGGCTTGGGAGAAAATAATCTCTGTATGTAGCATTGAAGGTAAAGAAAAATTGAAGCCATAAAACAAAACGTTCATATCAAGTATAATTGAATTTCAGATTTGCTACTATATATTTTTAATAACTTCCCACTATTAAAGGTATCCTATCCAAAAACATTCCCGTGTGATTTGATAGAGCAGATATATTCGAGGCAAGCAAGATTAAAGCATTTATAGAGAATGATATCTTTTTCTATTTTCAGAAAAGAACGACAATTTCTAACAGTGTTCACGAATCCAGTGGCCGGCATAAGCTTAAGGAAGCATTGGAGGAATTTGTGTTACTAAGGGTCCATTCACACACTTCGCTGTCTGTGCTCAAAAGGGGCTTTGGCCATTTCCTCTGGGGACATTATTTCTAGGTAGGCTCTAACAGGGTTTTCTTGTGAAGGCAGATTCTTAACAGAAAAATCGGATCTGTGTACGTTAGGTAGTAAAGACACATTTATCTTTGAAATAGTGTGCTTCTGTTTGTGGATTTCTCTGCTGCATTTGATAAAATAAATAATGTCCATTCCCTTTCAACCCTGTAAGTGCTTAGGACACGGTTTCGCTCAGGAACTGTTTTACCTTTCTATCCAGACTGAATACCCAACCTGATAAGTAGACAGGGAGACTGCAAGAGTCTTAGTATCAAACTCCAGAGGTATTAGAAATACTTCCCCACCCCCACTCCCCCGCATCGTTGAGGACTTATTGTTGCCCACTGAAGCGTTTCCAATTTGGGTTATTTTTTCTCAGTAGTTTTGAGAGAGCTTTGCTTTCTGGGAAATATTGTCGCTTGTTAGTGTTGTGTCCAGTCTATAGGAGACGTGACAGAACTTGTCCTAGAATCATGACAGGTTCAGGTTGGAAGGCCTAGAACCGAAAACCGTGCATCATTTTCATTTCAATATGAGAGGGGAAGTGTCTTCACAGGACTGTTGTGAGAGCTGACAGTGACAGTCGGGATTTGTCTACTACGTTGTGGCTATCTCTGGCTCAACAGAAACACTCTCATGGGGGGGGGGGGTCGACCCTGAAAACCCAACTAAGCCAAGCTAGATTGTCCAACTGTCTCCTTAGTCGTAACCTCACACATAGCTCCCGTCTGTTCCACCCCTTGGTCTCTTACATCGCACAGTCAGCGCTAACCGGCCTGATTGTCCTCTACGTTTGCTAGGATGGAAAACATGCTCCCGTCTGCTACCTTCCGTGGTCTCTACAGAGCCCAACACAAGTGGGCCCTTCATGAGTCCTTTTTGATGAGAGCCTTGATGGCCTTAGCCAGTGTGGTTGGGCCCTGCCTCACAGAGGAGGGAAACGAAGGGTTGCTGCTAAGCAGCATTTTAGCATTTAGCATTTAGCATTTAGGAATGATCTCCACAGGTGTATTTCATCACGTTATGTGCTTTATGGTTACCTTAGGATGACTTGACTTTTTGGTGGCATTGCCATGCCCGTAGCGAAAGACTCATGGGAGCAATTTAGCTGTGAGAAGGAAGGAGGAGGTAGTATTCATCTGTCATAACTTACATAGCTTATTCCTTCTGTAATCAATGCAGGAAAAGTGAGGAGTTTGGCTCCTTCTCAGCCCTGTAGCTGAGAGCCACTTCCCCGGCTCGCATGTTGGGACTGAATAACAGTGTATCCCAAGGGTTTTGTGGCCATGGATGTCATAGAAAGAAAGGAAGGAGAAAAGTCTTTCCCTTCCTTGCCTTTTATTATTGAATTTCTCCCTGCTTCTATATTCAGAGCTAGTAAAGAACTGGCCCCACTCTCTCCACATGGTTAACTGTTGGGGTCAAGGAACGTGCCCTAATGTATATGACTATTCCTACTAGGGTGAAAGCCGATTAAAAGGGTGTTTTTTAGTTTAGTTTTGTTTTTTTGTTTTTACTTGTTTTCTTGGGTTTTTTTGTTTGTTTTTTACTTCTCTATCTTTAATGCTTTTCCTGGCATATTTTAGATGTTCGAAAAATATTTATCAAATACATGGTAAAATGGTTTTATTAGAACTAGTACTAACCTGATTGACTCCAAAATCTTCCTAAATATTTTAGCAACCAAAGGAACCAAAATGAGGGTGGAGTGTTTGAATGTTACCTGTGGTTAAGTCTTATGCAGAGACATAATTTAAGAAATTATCTCTCTCTGCTTTTTTCCAAGACATTTTAACAGCACTCCAAGTACAGTTTCCCTCTTTTCCAAAATTGAGCTGACCAGTCAGAGCATACAAACCTGTCTTTTCTGGCTTCTAAGTCTTTAGCATAAAGGCCTGACTTTTGAGAAGTAAAAATGAGAGGCCACTATGACCAAGCAGATTTGTCGTGAAAAATAAATAATTTGGAACTCACGATTCACTTGGAGTTCAAAGCTGCATAGAGGTTCCATCAGTAAAACACACCAGCTGAGACAATTGATCCGGACATCCCTGGTGACTGTTACTACATATTCTATCACGGGAAAACACACATACGCAAGCAGGGTTCCCCCAGAACCTCTAGGAGAACAATGCATAGTGCAGTGAGCCAGCAGGCAACAATACTAAGTTGCGTTGCGTTCAGCTAGAAAGGCCCTGGTCTCCTGGGCACAGGCAGTGGCATGACGGGGGCTTGGATGCTTGAAGTGAAGTCATTGTTGGTGCAGGATGCTCATTTGAAAGGAGAAAGCCTCACAGGAAAGAGAGCCAATTGCGTGTGGGGGCTGTTGCCATGGTGCTTTGCTCTTGCTTTAACGTGCTGTACTTGAACTTCTGAGAGTCCAAGGGTGGGGTAACAGAGAGGAGGGAGAAGGAGGGGAGTGGGATGGGCTTGGGAAGCTCACTGCTGTGGGACTCTTCCCCTTTCCTCCAGCCTGTGCTGTCTAAGGCTGACAAGGAAAGGGGGCTGGGGTGGGGGCGGAGGGAGGAGGGCAGGAGGGAGGGAGGGAGAGCTGGAGTGTCTACAGGAAGGGAATGACTTTCTCAACATGCCCTAGATTGCTAAAATGAAATAAAATTTGGTTTAACGCCTAAATATTTCTAACGTGAACTAAAAGATGTTTAATACTCAAATACCAAAAGTGTAGTCCTTCATAATCCAAGTAATTTACCCTTCATGCAGCAAATGATAGCTTACATTTCCTAACACATTCTGGATCCTAGATGTAAAGGTTTAAGGTGTTTGATTCATTTGTCGAATGCAATCTAATATGCATATTAATGAGCTGATGGAATGGAGAAGACTGCCTTCTGCAAATGAAGTGCTTTT
>ML109554.1:20896-57388 GCA_003697995.1 Taxidea taxus jeffersonii
AAAAAAAAATATTTTATTTATTTATTTGACAGAGAGATATCGAGAGCAGGGGGAGTGGGAGAGGGAGAAGCAGGCTTCCCACAGAGCAGGGAGCCCTATGGGGGGCTTGATCCCAGAACCCTGGGATCATGACCCAAGCGCAAGGCAGATGCTTAACAACTGAGCCTACCCAGGCGCCCCACAAATGAAGTACTTTTTAAATGAAATAAGTTCATTCTATTCCCACTTGTTTCATTGTAAAGGGTGGCTGAACACACTGTCACACACCATCAGTGTGCAAAAACTCCTCCCAAAAGCTAGCTTTTAAAAAAAAAAAATCTTTGTATTCTGAAAGCCTAGTATGAAGACAGGCACAGTTCTTACCTGTTCTCAGTTTTTTTTTTAAATATTGAGAAAGTAAATGATTCAAATGCACCATCACTCTGAAACCATTAGCGTGACTGTGTGGAGGACGGTCTGTGCAGTGGAGAGAGGGTTAAGAACACCTAGTCGAAATGGGGGAGGGTACTGACTTCAGATTTACTTAAATATTCATGGGGCTTCCTCCATTTTAATCTTCTCCTTTTTAAAAGATGGCTGTGTTTCCCAGTCTCGCAACCCCTCAGGAAAGAAGAATCGCTCCTTCCTTGCAGAGTTCAGCTGAGCAGGACTAATCTAGAGTGGAAACCCCTTCGGCCACCAGGACTATTCATAATTCATAAGTGCTGCAAACCAGCCAGCTGAATACATTTAGGCAGACTCTCGTTCCTTCGTGCAATTCCTGATTGCATTGCTGTCTCTGCCAGGAAAGAAGCAGGGAGCATAGGCTTCTTGTAAGAATGGAGTGCGAAGATGGGCTTTGTTTGGATTAGGAAATGCCCTAAATTTTGGAGACTTTGTCTTTTATAAGTTTTGATGATTTTACCACTGAATTTGCTCGGCTTTCCCGGCTTTCCCGGTCCTTTCGGGGTTGTTCTCTGAGAACAGTGAATTCTTTCAAAGGGATTTGTGGATTGTGGCAAGGAGAGCATTCCAAAATGCCTGAGGCAAACTATTTGTTATCTGTATCTTGGGGTTACATCAAGGTGGGTTCATTTGATTCTGTTATGTGTCTTTGATAGAATGTGAAACATTTACATCTGTATGCTTTCTGTGAAGTAGAAAAACATCTGTAACGATTTAATTTGTGTTGTCCCTTAGCCCACAGAGGCTGCTTATTGTATAATAAGAGGATGTTATATTACATCGTATTTGAGTAGACTGTGCTGTATTTTAGCCCGATTTCTTTTTACGCAGCTTGATTTTTAAAGGATGCTTCTTTTTCCCTTTAGTGTTCTCTTCAACTTTTCACATATAATCTCTCAAGTAATATCTTCGAGTTGTTTTCTAATAAATGGGTTTTAAAAGTTGTTACATTTTTCAAGTGAAATTGTCTTGACCTCTATTGAAATTCCTTTTCCTATGTTCGCATCTTCAGAAGAAATCAGATGTTAATTCTAAGAAATCTTACGAAAACCTCTTTTTCTCCCTAGGGTAACATTGGAATGATTTCGCATTAAGGGGGTGTTCTGTAGATGCAGTATCATTTATTTAATGATACCTGCTCCTCCAATCTCTTGGTTCTCAGTAAAGTTGAAAATATCTTAAGTGATCATTTGCTAATTTTTAGGAGAATAATACATTTTTCTTCTTCATACACAGTTCAAAAGAATGCTGAACCGGGAGCTGACACACCTCTCAGAGATGAGCCGATCAGGGAACCAGGTTTCTGAATATATTTCAAATACCTTCTTAGGTAAGATATTAACTGGGAAACCTGTTCCATAATTGAGATTTTTCCATATGAATCTCTGCAACCCATCAGCAACAATGCTTAGTGAGTTTGGAATGGGGTTAAGTCACAGAAAAAGCCATTTCGAATAAGAACTAAGGACAACATTTAAGGTTAAAAAAAAAAATAAGCAGAAAGATGTTTTCAAGAAAAAAGAATGCCATCAGAGACAAAAGATTATTATGGGCTGATTGTATTTTTATGTACCTCAGGTCACCCCTTATCCACCTACCCCCTTCCATCTTGGCCAAGACCTCTGAAGGGGTTGGGGCTGGGGGCCCAGTCATCCAAACCTGAGGGACCAGACTATTGGCTCTTTTGACATGGTATTCTTTACATTCTTCCAATAACTGGACCTGGGTAGAAGATTTCCTCTTAGGTGGTTTGTAAGAGATATGGTTGGAGAATAACAATGTGATGATTTGGCCCATGGGAACAAGCTTTGGAAGTAATTTGACTATTGCTTTGCTAAGTTATTTCTTAGAGATCAATGGGAAGAGAAGAATCTTCCCGTCTCTGAAAGATTGGGCTTTCTGCAAACTGCATCATTATCTTCCCAATCTGATGCTTTTTATCTGTTGTGCTCTGTTGTCACATTGCTGGTATTTAACACATGACGCTGTCAGAACAGGTTTGCATCGGAGATCCTCAACCACCGTCAGGCATCTTGTCTGATTACTTGGGATTTCTGAGCTCATGTTTAAAGCCATTCTACTGTATCATGAAGCTATTCGGATGGTATTTTTCTTTTATAAGGCTTGCAGAATATGCAAGCCTGTACTTTAAAATAAATAGGTAACATTTAGATGCTGATTCTGTTGACTTTCAAATACCACTGAATTATGCCCGTTCACAGAACTCCGCTACGCAGGGAACCAACCCATTCTTACAGCTGAACATCACACCTCCCTTTGTTTTTGGCATCACGACACATCTTTAAATCCATGACCATGTGCCTTGAGGCCTTAGGGCAACACACACCTCTTCTGGTTTTATTTTTAAAAATCAGTCCCGTTTCTCTAATTCCAAAGCCGTTTCTGCTGTCAGCTGATCAATCTTTGATCAGCCTAGTGCAGAGCCCCCCACATTATCCAGCAGCAGGTGGGCTGGGCGCAATTATCAAGTACCTTTCCAACTCTTTCCTCCGTGGGTACCTTCTGCACCTGGTTTGCTCCAGTGGCAGTTACGCCACCTTTGTCAGGGAACAAAGGAGAAGAATTTTCACATAGCTTAGCTCTGAGAAGCAGCTAGAATCTAATAGAACAGCAAGTATCACAGACCTATCCTTTTCTTCTCCCATCAGTCCACCCCCCCCACACCGACTTCGTTCCTTTGAACACAGGCATCTTCCACTGTCCCTTTTTTTTACATATTTTAAAGATTTTATTTATTTGACAAAAAGAGACACACAGAGAGAGGGAACACAAGCAGGGGGAGTGAGAAAGGGAGAAGCAGGCTTCTCGCTGAGCAGGGAGCCCAATTCGGGGCTCAATCCCAGGATCCTGAGATCATGACCTGAGCTGAAGGCAGACGCTTAACAACTGAGCCACCCAGGCACCCTTTCCACTGTCCCTTTTAGATGTACTCTGCTCTGTGCAACACCCAGGTATTTTTCATGAACTGGAAGTCTAGCATTTTCCAGGTTAATGACTGTGGGGGAGAAGTAGAAGTCAAGTAGTGCAAGAACTGATTTTTGTTCTCACAAACACTGCATTTTAAAATGCCAGGGCTTGTCTGTCATCTTGGGAGAGACTCTCAGGACTGGAGGAAGGCTGCAGGAGCCCCCTGTTGTCTAAGACTTCGCGGACACAGCTCTGTGCACTTGGAGCAGCTTTCACCAGCCGCTCACCAGGGGCGGCAAGAATAGTTTAGCAGACTGATCTCTCTCTTATCATCATAAGCTATTAGGTGAGAAAGCTGATAAGAGAGTAAGGATGAGCTCTTAGGGTCCACACTGTGTGTCTCAACAGGCAAACATCAACACTCTCTTGAATGTTTCATTTGCCACTTGGCATATCTCTTGAGGAAAACCAATCTTTTGGCTTCTTCTTATTCCCAAAATTACATGACAAGAACAGGTTGTTGGGGAAGGTGTTAGAATCTCAATCCTTAGAGACTCAGCCTTAGGAGTGTGTGTGTGTGTGTGTGGGTGTGTGTCTGTGTGTGTCTGTGTGTCTGTGTGTCTGTGTGTGTGCACGTGCGCATGTGCAAGGTAGTTCTGACCAAACAGACTAGAAAGATTAAAATTTTAAATATTCTTGGGAAATGTAGGGAGAAAAAAGAATCCCTCATACCAACAAAAGATACATCAGTTGCCTCATCTGTACAATGAGGCAATTGGAATCTGTGATGTCTCGGATCCCTTCCAGCTCTAATATTCTCTGACTCTGATAAGACTGAGTTGATCAGTTTTGCTAAAATACACCTGGTGGTCCGAATTCCCTGTCACGGACTGCAGGGTTGTAACTGGATAATCCTGAAAAGCAAACAAACCAACCAACCAACCTTGCTTCCAAACTACAAATGTGGGACATGGAACTCTTAATCCTATCTTGTGGGGTGAATATTTCTGGAGGAATATTCCTGGAGAAGCATGAATGAAGCCTTCTTTATAAACTATCTGATCCGCAAAGGACCTTAATGGCCTTGTAGTCCAATTTCCTCATTTTATGGGAGAGAAAACAGGCCCAGAAGAGCAAAGTAACCTAATCAAGATTACTTAACTACCATGTCCCTGAGCCAGAAGTAAGGCTTTGCTCTATGGATTCCCAGACCTAAACACCCTCTCACTTCCTTAATTAGGAAAGAAGGTTGTTATGAACTCAGACCATATAAAAGAAAATCACATTAAAGGGCATTGAAGTAATAGCTATAGTCTTCTGGAGTGATATCTTTAGGAATCATGATTGTTGAACCTAAATATAAAATACTTTTTTAACCTTTCCCAGTAATGTAAAAGAATTTTGTCAGAGCATGGCAGCCATCTCAGTGAGCGAAAGATGGGGAAACCTCAGCGCTTGAAGTTAAAATTAAAGAGCATTTTTGCACTTAAGAGTCATTGAATGTTAAAATGTGTTATCTGGGAAGGAGGGGATCCCTTACTCCAAGGATCTGGGAAACTTGTGCTGTTTCCATCTAAGAGGATGGTGTCTAGATGGACAAGTTGAAAGGCAGGCAGGAGTCCATTTACCAAAGTAGGTACTTGCTGATGCTCTTACATGGTAATGAGCTCTAGGTTGCTGCCCCAGGAGGAAGTAAAGCAGGATCTGCAGGCAGGGAGCACAGGCGAAGCAAGATTTTTAGATACGATATTATAATTTAGTAAGTATTTTCACAAACAGAGAAGACTCATTCTTGTAAATCCCCAACTACATCTCAGAAGCTAAAACACAGAATTTCAAAGATTCAAAGAAAAGAATTTAGAAATTTTGCAGGATTAAATGCTGAGCTCTAGTAAGAAAAACACTTCAGATTAGGCCATTAACAGAGTTTTGACGTGACCATATTTTGCATTTGTTTTTTGTTTGTTTCTTTCTTTGCTTTATGCCAGCTCACTGTTTCCCCGCTGTATTCTAACCATTCTGGGAATGTCAGTTCACTAAGTGTTCATGGTGATTCTCTGAGTATGCTTTTAAACAGAGGAGATTCAGAATAGGGAAACCCATCAGTGGTTCCAGCGCCTGCCTGTATAGGAAAACACTCATTAATGTCAAATTGCTGCTGTCTGTGAATAATGGCTTTCTTCTTTACTGTAATGTTCCAGACATGGTAGTGGTTCAGCTCAATTACTGGCTGTTTTAAAGAATCGTTAGTTAACATGGAGGAAAGCTGGTAGGCCCACTAGAGGTTTCTCTATCTATAGTGGCCTAGGGGAATCTGACAGCCTCTTAGATAACCAGATGTGAGGAATGGTAAAGAACGGGGTCAGGAAAGACAAGTGCTACTGTGACCTTTTGTTTTAGCAGAAAGTTACAATTATTACGAGTGAAGGGACAGAGGGAAAAGTAATGTCAGAAACAATATAATATATAGTGTTTTTTGCCAGAGATTGTGAGACCAGAAAGAAATTTTTAACAGGAACCTCAAGGCTTGGGTTCTCTGCTATTAAGTCACTGTGTCTGGATCTGAGTAATTGCAAAATAAGTATCTGTTGAATAAATTGCCCTTTGAGCTTGGACAAATTGCTGACTTCATCCAAAAAGTGAGAGTGTGGGATTATTATTGGTTCCCAAACCTGGCTCTGATCATCAGAGTCATTTAGGAAGCTCTCCGAAACGTACTGATTCAGTAGGACTGGGTGGGTCTCATCAATCTGTATTTTTCTAAAGTTCCCTGGGTGCTTCTGATGCTGAAGCTGGTTGGAAGCCCCTAAACCAATTGAAATGACCACTAAGATTCCTCCCTAGGCAAAAGTCATAGACTGATGAGGCTGGAAGCTTGTGGGTGCCTACAGAGAACACAGGGATGCTAATGATAGAGACTAGCATTGCTCCAGGTGCTGAGGTGTCCAGGGCCCTGCTTCGGTCTCCCTGTGTTTGCTTGGCTTTGATGCGTTGTCCACAGGGTCCTAGGAGCAGACGGAGGTCTCTGGGGAAAACATGAGACCTGTTCCATCATCTTGCAAGAGTGGAAAGCAAATAGTCTAGGTCCCAGCATGCCATCTGGAAACATGTCATTTTCTAATGGAGAAGTCGTCTTTGTCCTAATTTTTACTCTAACGAGCAGAGATATACGTAGGAACTTCTGAGGACTGCATTAACTCTGCACACCACAGGGTGTGATTTAGTTCAGTGAAGTAGCTATTAACAGTTTAATAAGTGATTGCCTTCGGGAACTCACAGGCATCCCTGTGGCCTGAAAGAGTTAATGCACTTTTCGGAGGGACTCAGGATAAAGGCCCCTGTGAAGTGAAATGGGATATTTGGCTGCTGATACTTTTAATAGCCTGATACAGAGGGAAGAGCTTCTATGAGAAGATAGATGTTTCCGTCGCTAATCGTAGCTCTGCTGTTACCTTGTTGTTGCAGAGTTTTTTTTTTCCTTTAAAGATTTTATTTATTTGTCAGAGAGAGAGAGAGCACAAGTAGGCAGAGCGGCAGGTAGACAAGAGGGAAAAGCAGGCTGTCCGCCGCCAGGCAGGGAGCCCGATGTGGGGCTCGATCCCAGAATCCTGGGATCATGACCTGAGCCAAAGGCAGCCGCTTAACCGATTGAGCCACCCAGGCATCCCTGTAGCAGAATTTTTTAAATGATGAAATGACATCAGCATATATATTTAATAAGCATAAATATTCTAATAAATTTAATGCCTGTGACAAGTGAGAGGCACTGTTTACTATTAATTAGTAGAATGAATAAAAATAAAGCATGAAGTAAAACTGATATGCTTTTCCTCTGAACTCAAATGGTGGTAATAAGCCAAGGCTTAAAGTCGTTATTTGAAGACTATAAACCATTTATTTCTCTAATGTACAGACTGCTCATTTAAACTGAATGACAAGTTATAACCAGTAAAGTTGTTGGGATTTTTTTTAATTAAAAAAATACAAATATAAAAAAATATATTTTTAAAAAAAGCAGAACATAAAGCCTGTTTTTATTAACCTGGGCCTGGCTGCATCAACCTTTGCTATTACACAGACATATAAGTTATTCAAGTAAAAAAATCGACATATACATATGGTTGGCCTACCTGGAAAATATAGAAGCATAATTCTAAATTACACAACAGATAGAAGGTGGAGGTTTGAGTCCTACCTGTCCTGCTTGAACAACTTATTTCACTCCTTTGGGCCTCAGTTTGTTTAGCAGCAAAGTGAAGCAAAAAAAATTGTCCTGTTTCTCCCATCAACCTCACGGGATCCTCCTGGAGATCAAGTGAGACAATGTAAGACAGTCCTTTATAAGATGTAAAATCCATTACAGGACATTAGATGTTGTTTTGGATACTGCAGTGGGTTCTCATTGGCATGCGGGGACTGAAAAATGTTTCTCCTTGTTTCAGACAAGCAGAATGATGTGGAGATTCCATCTCCCACCCAGAAAGACCGAGAGAAGAAGAAAAAGCAACAGCTCATGACACAGATAAGCGGCGTGAAAAAACTGATGCATAGTTCAAGCTTGAACAATACAAGCATCTCACGCTTTGGCGTCAACACGGAAAATGAAGATCATCTGGCCAAGGTATGTCTGAGCCGGGGGCGTGTGCACACAGCTCTCTGCTCTATGGCAGGCGGCTGCCCGAAACTCTCTGCTAGAAAATAGCAGTAATCACTGTAGCTTTATGATTAAAGTATATGGTGAGAAGGGCTGGTGTGGCCTCTTTGTCGATTGCTGGGCACCAAATTTGAGACCCTTTTCCTACAACAAAAGACCTGTATTTTTTTATTCGGAGTTGGATTTGTAAATGGGAGTTCCTCAAGAATGAGAATCCTACCGGAGGCCCACTGGGAGAAGCCACAGGGTGGCCAGGAGACAGGAATGAATTGTCATAGAGAACAAATCCGGGACTAGATGCCAGGGACTGGCTGGAAAATCTGCACTGACTGGCAGAGCTAGAGAAGAAAGGAGAGAGGTTGACAGCACTGACTCATGGCCCAAACCCCACCAGTGGAGGGAGGCACAGAAAAATTTCACACGTCCCCTAGGGGGCCGCCTAAGGTGGCCACTGAGGTCCTCACAGCCTTGTGTCAATAGGAAATGAGCTCCCTGTGAGCAAATTTTGGACATTCAGTGAGTCTTTCTGAGAGATGCCATTAGAGCAAGGGGCAGGCCTCTGGAGAGAGCCAAGATCCCTTGTTCCGGGCAAGAATCAGAATGGAATAAATTATTCCTTTAATCAGATAATCCTGGAATAATCCTAGAACGCAGGACTGGATAATGTTTCTCCCAGGTCTATCTGTGGCCCAAAAGCTCTAAGATAGAATAATCCATGGCTGGCGTTCTTCATGACCTTTTACATTAAATTAGGGTTGACTTCCACACATTCTAGCAACTGAGTCTCCCCGATCTGGCCCTTTGTGATCATAACCAAAGGGCAAAGCAGTTCCCCCAGGATGGTTTTCTAGCTGTTACTAATGGGCCAGTGATCAGGGAAGAGGAGAGTCAGGGAAATGACTTGAGCTATCTCAGAAAGCAACTTGGTTGAGGACTGATGTGCAGCATATACAGCTCAGCAACTAAATCTATGTATTAGACACACACTCTCCCTTTTCTGGCAAAATATACAGAAACTTACAACTAAAATGAAGAGGACCCCCAACCTCCTAGGCCATTCCATTTTCAAATTTTCATGCAACTAGAACACTCTATATAGACACTCCAATGACTTAGCTAACCATTGTCCAAAAACTCAATAAAAATAATGAGGCATGCTAACAAAACTGGCCTTATTCCTAAATTCCTCTAATTTTGATGGCAGGAGCTGGAAGACCTGAACAAATGGGGTCTTAACATCTTCAATGTGGCTGGTTATTCCCACAACAGGCCCCTCACCTGCATCATGTATGCCATATTCCAGGTGAGTAAAAAGGAGAGAGACTGCCTATTGAATTCGATGGCTCTTTATGATTTTTTTTTCCCATCCAAGTTTACTTTCCTGATTTGACTTTTTCCTCATTTTTGGACATCCACTTATTTATTTTCTAATCCATTTTACTGCATAGGAAAGAGACCTCCTCAAGACATTCAAAATCTCATCTGATACATTTGTAACCTACATGATGACTTTAGAAGACCATTACCATTCTGATGTGGCATATCATAACAGCCTACATGCTGCTGATGTAGCCCAGTCAACCCATGTTCTCCTTTCTACACCAGCATTAGATGTGAGTAGTTATGATCTGTTTTGCATACCTGCCCATCCTCTTCTAAAAAGTGCTATGTACCACATGTACTGTATTTACAGAAATAATTGCACGTGTTTAAACTGGTTCTTTATGATGCGTGGCATCCATCTTTGGGTTGCTAATAAAAATGAATGACATTTCTACTTAGGCTGCTTTTGAATATCAGAGCAACTCTCTCTGTATGTCTCTTACATTCAAAATTGTTTCATTATCAACAAATTAGCAGGGTGCTTTATTTTTTTAAGATTTATTTATTTGAGAGAGAGAGAGTATGTGTGTGCACAAGTGGGGAAGGGACAGAGGGGGAGGAAGAGAATCTCAAGCAGACTGCCCGCTGAGTGCGGAGCCTGACCCAGGGTTCAGTCTTGGGATCCTGAGATCATGACCTGAAGAGACATCAAGAGTCAGACACTTAACCGAATAAGCCACCCAGGTGCCCTCAGGGTGCTTTATTTTTCATTGTGTCTCCAGTATCTAGTAAGTGTCCAGTTCATCATCTAGTATGTAGTTTATTTTCAGTATGCATATACTGATCTGAATTGCCCATGCCACCCCAAACACTGTGTTGCATAGCACAGAAATATAAGATATCCTGTATGGTTCCTGTAGGGAATAAACATCCATAGGCTCATTCTTCTAAGAATTCATAAAATTGATTCTGTGGGTTGAAAAAGTAACTGAATATCTAGAATTAATAATGCTGAAGCAAAGGGAAACCATGTTCCGTTTTGCTAGACATCTTGCTAGAAGGTGGCTGTGACTCCTTCCTTAGTAGATTAATACATTTCCATGCACTGATATTAGTAGCCATATCTTTGGCATAGAGCAGCAGGAGTCAGGTCCTTGCAAATGTGTATGCTCACTTCAGAAGGGGGCTTGCCAACCCCTACTCAGCCCCATCAGATTGGGAAGGTGAAGAAAGATTAAACTGGCCACAGCACTATTGTTTGGACTCCATATTTCCTGAGAAAATAAATCCAAGAAGATGGGAAAGTGAGATGGAGCTGAGGCTGTTTTGTCCCCTGAAGGAGAGAAACAGTATTATTTGTATGTTCTGTTTAAGGATTATAGAGTGGGCCAACACTGTTCGTCAACTACCCGCTGTTACTGATAGGATACCAGTCACGGAGCCAGAAACTGATCACCGGGGGCCACATGTGTTTAGACAAGGGAGAGCTTACTGTGTCCTTGAGCAGTTAGCCTTCATGGGAGAGGTGGACACTGAACTGGCATTTGAAGGATCAGAAGATTTAAGTAATCACAGAGGATGAAGAAAGACATTATAGTCAGAGAAAGACCTTTTAGTCAGAAGGAATATATACCTACACAAATACTAGGTTTAAGTTTTCATGGACAAGTGGGGGCAGAAGAGGCTTCACGACATGGCATGAGGGAGTCGGAGCAGTGGGACACAAGTTCCACTTCTTAGGAATGTTCTCAGATCTTGCCCATGATAAATATTTAGTGGGCAAGAATTGAAGGAGTGGATGAATGAATGAATGGATGAATGAATGAATACATGAAAGCTTCTGACCACCTTACATAATGAATTATTTCCCAAGCTAAAAACTTTGGAAAATAATTTATTGTCAGTCTTATGAGTTTGGAATTTAGCCTTTCTTCTCTAAGTTACTCAACCTGGAAACATGAATGTTGTTATATCTCAGAGGAGAGCCAGTCTGACTTGCTTTTTTGACTTGTATGTGCTTATGTTACATAAGCACCGTTCTGCCACACCACTTACCTAAGAAACAAATATCAGGCTCCACCTGGTCACTCATCATGAGCACAGTGCTAATGCCTTTCCATAAGCTTGATGTGGGCATGGGCTTCTGCCATCATCCCTTTCATGTTAGATCTTATGATTATGGATAGAATCTCCATTCAGTTAGTCCATTGAAACATTATGTACATCAGCAAACAGTCCTTCTCCCAACAAGAATGAAACAGGATACTTTAATATAAAGCTGAATACGTGGGATAGGCCAATGGGACATGGAGTTAAATGTGCTCATTTTGCTCGACAGGCTGTCTTCACCGATTTGGAAATTCTGGCCGCCATTTTTGCAGCTGCTATCCATGACGTTGATCACCCCGGAGTCTCCAACCAGTTTCTCATCAACACAAGTGAGTTCACTACTAGATAACTGTATGATTCATTGCTTCACTTTTTCCCCCCTGATGTTTTCATTATGGATGATAATAAGGGTAATAATGAGGTAATCCTTCCATTCCACTCAGGCTGCTCAGACCTTTCCTGGATAATGTGTCCAGTCTGGCAACATTATTTTTGAGCTAGCGGCACGGAGAACTTGGAAAGGGTCAGAGGGGAGCCATAAAACATACTCAACGTTTGGAAAATACAACACATGAGGAAAGAGTAACAGATGTGGAATTATCCAGTAAGGACAAGGAAAGGCTTGAGGATAACGCGATAATGATTTTCAGTGTTATGTAGGACTTTCACACAGAACATGGTGACCCACTGGTGTCACTCTCTACTAAGGAAACAGGCCCAAATGAGCATGGAATCTCCAGAGAGAAGTAAGATTCCAAAGAAAGTGCTGGAATGCTTGGTCTATAGTAGGGAAGATGACCCCAGTGACATTGGGTGCTGGTCCAGCCTCAGGATCCCAAGCTATACTCAGCGATTTTGTCATGCTGAAAATGTTTAGTATTCACGCTAATGAAAGTCCATGAATTTTCTCAGTTAGTGCACTATTTCTAAATGCTAAAATTCTCAGTACTTTTTTCTTCTGAGAATATTGGCTATCCAGTTGTGGTCATCATTAATTTCAAGTGCTGATGGTTTTATAGAAATGTTTGAGCTCCTTACTATAAAAGAGTCCCTATCCTACTTTTAATTGTCAAATTATCTGCATGATCTAGATGTGGGGTAGATTCATTTTTAACTTTGTTTTTCTACCGAAAGAGTATAAACTTAGGGCAACTACTTGGCTATTGGATTGTATCAGCCGGCATAGTGTATGTCACAGATCAATCCATATACCGGCCAGTTAGCTTCACACAGAAAAAATGGTCCTTCTGCCGCAGTCACTGACAACACTAGAACACAGAAAACCAGTTCGCAGATCTGGGATTGATTACAGGGTAAACAGGGCAGGAGTGCTGAAATGTCTTCATATATCCTACCATGTATTCTGAGGATGTAACACGAAGAACAAAGTTAAAGCAATGGTATATGAAGGACAACATCTGTAATGAGTAACCTATCACCATCACTTGGCTATTATTCTTTATTAAGAGAAATTTGTTGACCATATTATCCAGTGCAGACCACGGCTCTGCCTCACAAAAGATGTCTGTGCTTCTTCTGTGTAAATGGCAGGCTGGAAGCTGTTGTTTAGGTTTCCAGATGTTGCTATTTCTGACATACAGGGCCAGAGGACAGAAACTCTGACATCAAGATTGTTCTAAAAAATTATTAATGTTTTGTCACCATATTTGTAGAAAACTCCAAAGAGCCAAATTATTTGGACAAAACAAAAATTTCACAGTGACACTATTATCATCTTTGAAAAAATCAAAAAGTCACAAGGGACAGGACTGGGGAATCTATAAAAAAGTGAAGTGGTTTGAAAATCCTAATACATATAATAAAGTTTAGTGGCATTTTTAGTTTATTCCTTTCTAAAGCACAAAATGTGTGAAGACATAAAGGAAATTATAAACTGAGATAAAAATAGGGTTTAGTTGCTCGGAAGTGCACTTACCTATTGTTAAATTCTTCATCTGAAATGAAGAAGGAGAAAAAGGATTTTAAAATACCATGAATTTTAGTCAAAGAGAAAGCTTATGCATACGACACGCATGTTTGGCTTGGGAAAGGACTACTTCCCCTTGAAAAGGGAAACTGTTTCTCTGATGAGAAATGACATGTGGGTCTTGGTTCTTGACATCATTTGGTCCTGTCATCATTTGGCGAAAACTGGATCTGATTTCACACTGAAGTCATGCCAATGTTAGAATTTTATCCCATTCTTATTAAGTCATCATTTCCCTTGTTTATTAGATTCAGAACTCGCTTTGATGTATAATGATGAATCTGTGTTGGAAAACCATCACCTTGCTGTGGGTTTCAAACTGCTGCAGGAAGAACACTGTGACATCTTCCAGAATCTCACCAAGAAGCAGCGCCAGACGCTCAGGAAAATGGTTATCGACATGGTAAGACTTCATTTCTACATCCTTCACTTACCTTTCCCTTCCCAGGAGGAGAAACACCATTCTCTCTGATGAGTCTCCTGAGAGTTTCATTTTCCTTTTACCCTAGGTGTTAGCAACTGACATGTCCAAACATATGAGCCTGCTGGCAGACCTAAAGACAATGGTAGAAACAAAGAAAGTGACAAGTTCAGGTGTTCTTCTCCTGGACAACTACACGGATCGTATACAGGTATTTGATGAAAGCCTTTGATTTACTGCAAAGCCAAACCAAACTAAACCAAACAACAGTTGGAAAATGAAAACAAACATTGGTTCAGTTAGCCGCGTATCTGGTTATTATTACAATTTGGGCTTATTTTCAGAACAAGCTAAGGAAAATGGACATTCCAGTTTATCCTCAAATTTATGAAGGAAAACATAACCCTATTTATTGAATTGGGCTGAGTTCTAAAAATAAATGGCAAAATTCATTGGTAATAGTGGTTACGTGACTGTGGGTCCCAAAAGCTCGCTTTTGGATATAAATCCCATCGACTTGAAGATTGTTAGGTCTGTTTTGATTATACAAACTGCCATCAGCTGGTCTCTTTCCACAAGTGGAAAATATGAAGACATCTACTTTGAGTAATTCTTTGCATTTTTTCCAAACTGGGGAAGGGAAGTGATGGCAGCATTTGACCTCTAATGTCCCTTCCAATTTTTATATTCAGTGACTGTCAATCTGAGAAGACACACATTTTCCCTTTCAGGACTCCTATAATGGTAAATAACCAAGTCTGGCCAGCATCACTGTAATAGGATTTTTTGGTGCACCCACCACAGTTATAATGCAACTAAAACGTTCTTGGGTTTGGTATCAAATGTACTAGTACAAGAGGCATGAGATGTTCTTGTAGTATTTACACTATATTTAATGGGATTTTCAAAACTTGATGATTCCAGGTCCTTCGCAACATGGTACACTGTGCAGACCTGAGCAACCCCACCAAGTCCTTGGAATTGTATCGGCAATGGACAGACCGCATCATGGAGGAATTTTTCCAGCAGGGAGACAAAGAGCGGGAGAGGGGAATGGAGATTAGCCCCATGTGTGACAAGCATACGGCTTCTGTGGAAAAATCCCAGGTATGTAATACAAAATTTTCAAAGTTTCTGTGAGCTCTGCTGATTGTAGAACTGGAGGGTTCGATCTAACTCCTGAGGTTAGAAGGAAGCAACAACCCATTTACTTCCGTTCTATTTGTGACTCACTTGCCTTCTCCATTACACTCAGTTTCATAGGGTGGAGGGAAAGCCATCCTCGGAAACTCATCAAAGTTTGGTCTTTGTATTCTCTAGCAGTTTAGAGAGCTATCTGTGACCTTAGCAAATTCAGCTGCCTGAACTCAGAGCTGCTTCCTCCTCCCCATCCCTCCAGATTTCTCTTATCCCTGTCCTTATCCAGGTGCTTAACTCTTCATCCTTGCTTCCTCTGCCCTGTGTCTGTTGTCTCTCCATAATCAAGTGCACTGCCAAGAGTGAATCTCATTCCTGTACCTCTTCTACCTCATAGTCGATGCCTGGTCTTGTGTCCCCTTCCAAGGTTGCTTCTCTACCTCTGAGAACACGCTGACGTCTTTGGATTGTGTCTAAAGCTACAAATTCCCTGTGCGCCGAGGACTAGGGACAATATGCTGGAGGCAGGGGGGTGCAGAAATGCCTCAGATACCTCTAGCTGATACTAGAAGGTATCAGTATCCTTACAAAGGCTTCAGGGCATGCTGAAATGTTATTTTTTTTCAGGGCAACGAACGGCCTGAACTGGATAGTCCTGATTAAGAATGGGTCTACAGGCTATGCCAGGTCTTTAGCACTAAAGCATGAGGAGTGCTTTTTGTTAGTTTTATCCTCTTTCCCCACTACCTGCTACCCCCAAACTTACATATACTTGTGATATCGATGCGAAGTTCCCTTGCAGTTATTATTTTGATGCCTTTTTTTTTAAATAATCCCAGTCAAATGAGTTTACAATCCGTGAAAGTCCTCTAAAATTCTAATATGCTATAAAAATGCATCCTAACATTCAGTTGTCAGGGCCCATCCAAACCCCCCAAGGCCTTAATTCAAACAATCAGTTAATTCATTAACTAGAATAATTCCCATTTATTATCAACATGATGGTTTATATTTATATGGTGTTCTGTGTGGTTTTCCACATGCTTTCTCAGGCCTCGTCCTATTTGAACCCCCACACAGCTTTGTGAGATGGACACAGCAGCTACTTTCCCAGTGCATCAGGCGGAGAAGCTGTCCCCTTGGTTCGTTTTACCAGCTCCTGAGCGACCCAGCTGCCCTCTGCCCAGAGCTCTTCACTCTCCCATCACTGTAGGCAGGTCTCCCTGTTGCCATGACATCATGGAACACTCTGATGTTTCCTGCCGATGGGCTCCAACAAGCATTGTCTGAGTTGTCTGGCAATAGAGCCCTTGACTAGGTGCTCTTACGATGTGTAGAGCTCTCTCCTCCTGGGGCCCAGCAAATAAACAGCTAACGGCTACCTTTCAAAAAAGTGCTGAGCATTTAGCAGAAGCAAAATAAATGAAGAAAGGAAATGACTGAACGGCATTCAGCCAATTCCATTTTCTCCAATGCCTGAGCTTGTTTTTTCAGGTCCCTGGAAAACACTTTGAAAACAGTCTCTAAAATCTATTAAATACACATGAAGAAGGAAAAGGGAGTGGGTGGAAGCAAGAGAAATATTAGAATATCTGCAGTCAAATTCACTGCAGATCTTTGATCTGCAGATCAGAGATGTCCCTGACTTTGGTGTGAGTTACGTTAAGACTAGGGAAGCATCAGGAGGGAGAAGAGAGATGATAGAAAGGTCGATAGACAGGTGAAAGGTAATGAAAGATAGATAGATACATGATAGATAGGTAATAGATATAAATATATAGATATGGGTAGATATAGATATAAAAGAGTCACATATGAATTTTGATATATTAAATGACTTGGCAAAAACCAGAATGTTGTTAAAGGAAAGGTTTCCCGGGGCACCTGGGTGGCTCAGTGGCTTAAGCCTCTGCCTTCAGCTCAGGTCATGATGATATCAGGGTCCTGGGATCGAGCCCCGCATTGGGCTCTCTGCTCAGCAGGGAGCCTGCTTCCCTTCCTCTCTCTCTGCCTGTCTCTCTCTCTACTTGTGATCTCTCTCATTCAAATAAATAAATAAAATCTTTAAAAAAAAAAAAAAAGGAAAGGTCCCCATAGTGTGGAAAGAGAGCAGGATCATGTCCCATGGAAGCATATGCATTGCTTTTGCTCATTTTTTTTTTTTAAAGATTTTATTTATTCATTTGATAGACAGAGATCACAAGTAGGCAGAGAGAGACAGAGGAGAAAGCAGGCTGTCCACAGAGCAGAGAGCCCGATGCGGGGCTCGATCCCACGACCCTGGGATCATGACCCGAGCCGAAGGCAGTGGCTTTAACCCACTGAGCCACCCAGGTGCCCCTGCTTTTGCTCATTTACCTCTGAATCCGGACCCAGCATCTCTCCAGCCCCCAGACCAGGACAGGGGAATTCCAGTCCCTCATTCAACTAGTGCCTGTTCTTTTTCACAACCTGCCCCCACCCCCCATGTTTCCTGTTTGTCCGACAATGGGGAGGTCAGCATAAGGCCACAGAGGAGCTCACGCAGGATGCACGGCCCCTGTGTAAACCGTCACAGAGCCGTAAGCCTCGTATTTGTTCCCAGGAACACTAGCAAAGGAACTGCTTGATTGTTTTTTATTTTCCCTCCTTTCTCCTGATGGAAGTGAGCATACCCTGTGGATCTAAGACAATTGCAGTCGTGTCCACAGAGCGGATGTTTGTTTGTGTAGGCGCTGGAAGTATCTTCAGATGTTTTACCAAAGTCGTCTGCAAACAAAAGCATTCCACAGAACTCGAGAAATTTCAGAGTCGTCAGGAGCTGTCTCCTCTTCATTTTGGAGCAGCGGCATATTTTAAATTTATCAGGGAAAGAATCATGAGTCAGAACTCATTAGACCTGGAGCTTCCTTCTTCGGATAATGACTCACAGAATCCAAGTGGTGACAAAGTCATTCCCGGCCAGGGTTACATCCAGACTTCTTCTCTGGCACACAGAAGAGGAAAAGTTGTCAGTTAGAGTGAGACAAACACAGGCTTTGGAACCAGACGGAGCTGGGTCGAAGTCCCAGCTCTACCACTTAGTGACTCTGTGATCTCTGACAAGATCCTTCATCTCAGTGGGTCCTAGTTTCCTCCTTTGTAAAGTGTGGGTAACAATACTTCACAGACGTAAAAGCAATAATGTATATATTACACCCAATATATAGGGTGTATTGTATAGTATATGCTCAAATAGAAGAATCTATCATTCTTGATCTCTCTTGACTTTTTGGGCCTCTTTCTTTGCCTAGAAACCAGGAGAGCTTGTTTGGTTTTTCAGGAGTCCGTCGTAATAATCGATGTGTAACCTTCCTTTTTTCCAGGTCGGTTTCATCGACTACATCGTACACCCACTGTGGGAGACCTGGGCAGATCTGGTGCAGCCTGACGCCCAGGACATTCTGGATACTTTAGAAGATAACAGGAACTGGTATCAGAGCATGATACCTCAGAGTCCCTCCCCACCACTGGACGAGCAGAACAGAGACTGCCAGGGTCTGATGGAGAAGTTTCAGTTTGAACTGACCCTTGAAGAGGAGGATTCTGAAGGCCCCGACAAAGAGGCAGAGGGTCATAATTATTTCAGCAGCACAAAGACACTTTGTGTGATCGACCCTGACCATAGGGATTCGCTAGGAGAGACTGATGGAGACACTGGGGCAGAAGACAAGTCCCCGATCGACACATAATCACCTTCTCCGTGTGGAGATGAACATTCCACCTTTGATGAGCATGCCAGCTGGATGGTAGGGCCAGCCCATCATGGGGGCGTAGGCCTGCAACGGACAAGGGCCACGTGGCCTTTCCAGTTACTTGAGTTTGGAGCCAGAATGTGAGACCATGAAGCAAACAGCAGTCCAGAAAATGCCACGGTTGACTTGCCTCGTATGCAAGCTTGGTGGAGAGCCGAAGCTTTATCTGGTACTGAAGGCCAAGATCAGATCCTGAGTAAATGGCTTGAAAATGGAAGACACAAAACTGAGAGATTTTTCTGCACTAAGTTTTGGGAGTCTGTCCCCTCTAGTGACTGAACTGACTGATTAATAACTTCACTTATAAATCTGCTCACCTGTCCCCTTGTCTGCCAACCTGTGTGCCTTTTTTGTAAAACATTTTCACGTCTTTAAAATGCCTGTTGAATACCTAGAGTTTAGTATCAACTTCTACACAGATAAGCGTTCAAAGTTGACATAAACTTTTTTGACTCTTTCCGGGGGGGAAAAAGAAAGGAAAGAAAACGGTCTTCCTTCTTCCTTGGGCAATATCTTTCACTTTACTACAGTTACTTTTGCAAATAGAAAGGATACGCTTCTAACCACATTCTACTTCCTTCCCCTCTTGTCCCATCCAGCTTCACAGTTGTCCGTATAACTTATCTCTGTCTGGTCCGCTTACAGCAGTTTATTTTTCTCCTCTTAGAACTTCACTTTTTGTGCTGCAAACAGAATAAAAGTGAACAAACTAAGAGGCAGGAAGGGATAGTCGTGTCATCCCAATAACAGTCTGTGTAAAATTCCCCTCAGTGAGGCCGTGCACCATGTTGTGTCCTGAAGACCTGAGCCACTGGGCTCTGCACGGCGCCCCCCCCCATCCTAACCCCTCCCCTCCATTGCTCTCTACCCAGTGACACACCATTTCCAATTTGACGCTGCTGTCTTTCTCTTGCACTGCCTTCTGCGCTAACGCCTCCATTTCTGTTTATAACAGTATATTTATTACTTCATGTATATAATGTAATGTTTTGTAAGTTATTAATTTATATATCTAACATTGCCTGCCAATGGTGGTGTTACATTTGTGTAGAAAACTCTGCCTAAGAGTTGCGACTTTTCTTGTAACGTTTTGTATTGTGTATTATATAACCTGAACATCGCTTAAGAGAGACATACGACCCCCTCCCTGGTGAGGACATCCGTGGGCTTTTATTCACATGGCCGGCCCTCTTCCCTGTCTGAGTTGCTCATACCGCACAACCCCTTTGCAAACCGGTTTTAGAAACAGGATTCTCACATTCGATACTAAAATGGTTTATACTAAGCTTTTACTTTTGTATAGTTTGATAGGGATAGGGGGCAAGGGGATGTAGTTTTCACCCATGTTCTATCCAAATCTGTGTCCGCATGAGTTGGGTCCTAACTGGGTTCTCCTATCATCGTGGCTTTGGTTTAAACAGCAACACTACATTCGCTCACAGATGGTTCTTCTGAGTGTTCCCAAACTACTGACTTTAAAGCTAAAGCCTCCTGCCTGCCCTTAAAGCAGGAATGTCATGTTCCAATTAATTACCAAAAAAAAAAAAAAAAGAAAAAACCCAACGACAATAAAACAATGTGAATTTTATAACAAAATGTGAACTGATGTAGTAAATTATGCAAATGTGAAGCTTCTGATAACACTTGTTAGACCTCTCATTGGCTTCAGCCTCCATCTGTAAAATATATCCCACGCTTTCAGTTCAGCGTTGTAACTCACTAGTTAAAGAAATGGCACAATTGTGCATGACCAATGGGTTGTATGTCTATGAACACTGCATTATTTCAGGTGGACATCTTATTGTTTTCAAAAGTTTCTCACAATGTATGTTATAGTATTATTATTATATATTGTGCTCAGATGCATTCGTAAGAGACTTTTATATGAAGTAAATAAACAAAAGCATGATTAGATTAGACTGTAGGCCCAATTATTTGGTGGTTAGTTCTGACCTATTAAAAGCAGATCTTTCTCTTCTCTTCTACCATACTCCACAAAGAAAACCAACCACTTTGCCTGGCCAGCCTCTCAACTGAAGTTTCAGAATCTGTGTCCAGAAAGTCCCCTAGCTTAGAACGTTTCACATGTTCTTAGCAAAGATCTGCACAGCTCAGTGATGTGGGAGGTGGTTACAGAAAAGCAAACACAACCACTTTAGGGAATCTGAAAAGTTTAATCCACTAGATAAACCAAGGGAATCTCCCACTTGGCTAGGTCCTCCAGAAAAAGGAATCACAGAACATTAGCTTCATGTAGTCAGATGGTCCCACTGATTCATTTGACACACAAAGAAGCTGAGATCCGAAGAGACCTCTTCAAGCACCAGTGACAGACCACTGGTTGACTCTCGTGGTCTTTTCCATGATTCATTGAGTCTCCTATTGATCATATGGTTATGCTTTTCTTTCTGGAAAGAGCTTTATAAATTTCATAGGCAGAATATTTAAATGCTTTGTTGAAATTTTAAAATCAGCTTTAAAAAATGTTAGGCTAAGAAGTGCATGTGCATGCGTGTGTGTGTGTGCGCTCGTGTGTGCGCGTGTGGTGAGGAAGGCTGCAAACAAGTCAATGGATAACATGTACTACTTTAGCCACAGGGAACTGTTTGTGAACCAGTAAGTGGGTCTGCCCTAGAAGAATTCCATTCAGTAAACTAAAATTAACTGAATTTCTTTACAAAGGTGAGATGAGCCAATACCGCACACCCAGTCAGCCTGCGGGGTTCCAGAGCTAATGTTTACAGCACTCAGCTATCATCCTTGACTTCTGATTCCACACCCACCATCCCTGAGCTCTTACAGACTAACTGACAAAAGTGAATTGGTCAGCATTGTCACAGGTGTGACTTTATAATGTCTCCAGCTATAAATATTTATAAATATGTGCAGGTATGTTTTCTACAGAGAAATGGTTTTTAATCCTTGCTGCAAATGAGAGTCACCTGAATAATAATTTTTTTTTTAAGATTTTTTTAATTTATCTGACAGAGAGAGACACAGCCAGAGAGGGAACACAAGCAGGAGAAGTGGGAGAGGGAGAAGCAGGCTTCCCAGAGAGCAGGAAGCCCGATATGGGGCTGGGTCCAAGGACCCTGGGATCATGACCTGAGCAGAAGGTAGACGCTTAACCACTGAGCCACCCAGGCGCCCCTAAATATATATATTTTTAATATTAAGGTTTGGGTCCCACCCACACTCTTAGATTCTTTTTGAATTACCAAGAGCCCTGGTGACCAGATTTTTAAAATCTTCCTGGGGTAATTCTACATGCAATCTGAGTGTAGAGCTCCTGCTCCTGAAGAGAGAGTCGTGCTTGGAGCTAAGGCTTTTGTCAGTCCATTCAGGCTATTATAATAAAGTACCGCAGACTGGGCAGCTTAAAAACAACAGTTTATTTCTCAGAGTTCTGGAGGCTGGGAAGTCCCAAGATTAAGGTACCAGCCTAGTCGCATTCTGGTGAGGGCCCACTTCCTGGATCCTAGCTGCTGGAAATAGGCTCCTCACTCTGTGGAAAGGGCTAGAGATCTCTCTGGACCCCTTTATGGGAAGGCACTAATCCCATTCATGAAGCCCCCACCCTCATGACTTAAGCAGCTCCCAAAGTCCTCACTTCCTAATACCATCAATTTTGGGAGCTGGAATTTCAACAGATGAATTGGGGGGGGGGGGGTGGTGCACAAACATTCAGGCCACAGCAGCTTCCTTGCATGATGACCGTCTTCAGATATTGTGTGCCCACCATGGCCAGGTGCTGGTTTGGGTACAGAGATGGGACCGGGCATCAAACATGAGTGAAACAGAGCTCTAGAGGCTGGGAGCTTGCAGTCTGCTGTGTTGCTCACCATCTGCCCTGTAGACCACAAAATCATAATTGTGTTCTCAGGAAAACCACAAGGAAGATAAATCTAAAAGAAAGTTAATTATCTGGTTCTAGAGCAGAGGCCATAAGTGTACCCATTCTCTTATCTCTGATGGCATTTCAGCATTCCTAATGGCAGGGAGCTACTGCGGAAGCAGACATGGCTATGGCGTCTTTGCCAAGGCCAAGGGTGATAGCTCAGTACTTAACACAATGTGTGGGAGACTAAGGCTGACTTACAGAGAATGGAACTGTCAAAGTTCCACCGGATGGCCTTCCCTTGACCTTTTCCCACAGGCTTGACACGATTTGGAAGTCATGGAAGTTCTTGTCCACTGAACAAAGCCTAATGGAGTTCAAGTGAAGGGCAATGCATGGATTCTAGAGCCAAGTGGCTTGGGTATCGATCCTATCTCTTCCATTTACTAACCATACGACTTTAGGCAAGTCACCTGTTCTCTGGGCTGCAGCAACGTAGGGAATTATTCATTTGTCAGGTGGAGGTAATAATTCCAGGCCTTTTCCACCTTTCCCTTGCTACTTCTTGGAGCCTGTGTCTTAGTGCTTGATTAAATCAGTGATCATGAGCTTTAAAACGTGTGAAACCCAGGTGAGGCAGGAAAGCTGGCAAATTCCCTTTATAAACCCATACTTTATAGATCCTGTACCCCTTGTGAAGAATTCTCCAAGCTGGTTCTCTCCCACATTCCTCGAGATTCATATCAGGTGTCCTTCTATAGGAAGTTTCCCTGATTCCCAAGGTTGGGATAAGGACTCTTACTTAAACTCCTAGATTATGCTGAGCTTTACCTATGTAATTAGCTGTGTAACCTTGGGCAAGTGACTTAACTCTCCTGTGCCTCAGCTCTATCATCTGTAGAATAAAGATAAGTACAATAATACCCAGATTATAGCAGGTTACACAAGAATTACATGAGTTGATATACATAAGTTTCTGCAAAATATTATAATTATTAACACGTGCTATATATTGAAGTTTCATTTCTGTCTTTTCCAAAAGACTATACTCATTGAAGCCAGAAGCTGGATCTTATTCCCTGTTGAATTTCCAATGCCCACTCCAATATCTGGAACAAATATACATTTGTCAAACTGAACTGAATCCAGTGGTTTTATACCAGGTAAAATGCAACCCCATGGCTAACATTTTTCAAACAAAAACAATGTTGGCAGGGGTACCTGGGTGGCTCAGTTAGTTGAGAATCTGACCCTTGATTTTGGCCCAGGTCACAATCTCAGGATCATGAGATTGAGCCCTGAATCAGGCTATGTGCCCAATCTGTCTGAAATTTCCTCTCTCTCAAATAAATAAATAAATAAATAAATAAATAAATGTTTAAAAAAGGTATTGATCTCTGAGTCCTGCAATGAGGAAGCCATGTAATTTTAGAACCAAACATGCCTCAGAGATCATCTGGTCTACCCCTTTATTTTTACAAATAAAGGAACGAAGGCTCGGAGATGGCCAATGACCCGTCTGAGATCATACAGTGTATTAGCATTGTAGAACCGCCATAAAAAAGTACTGCAAACTGGAGGGGTGAGGGGGTTGTTGGGTTACACAGCGGAAATTTACTGTCTCACAGTTCTGGGGGCTAGAAGTCCAAAGGTCATGGTGGTGTCAGGGACAGTTCCTTCTGAGGTCTATGAGAGTCTGTTCATGACTCTCCCCTAACTTCTGATAATTTGGGTCAATCTTTGACATTCTTGGCTTATAGATGCAACACCCTAATCTCTGCCTTCATATTTATGTGGCGTTCTCTGTGTTTATATGCCTGCCTCCAAATTTCCCCATTTTATAAAGACACCAGTCATATCAAGTTAAGGGCCCACCCTACTCCAATATGACCACATTTTAACTAATTACAACCACTAAGCTAATTACATCTATTTCCAAATAAAGTCACATTCTGAGGTACTGGGGGTACAGACTTCAATATATAAATCTGGCAGGATATAATTCAACCCATAATGCACAGTTACCAGAAAAGTTTCCAGTTCCCTACTCTGGTGTCCTTTCTCAACATCATGGAGTTTCGGGGCCTTAGACACCCATTCAACTTATCTGTACCTCAAGGTTCTCTCTAAAATAGAGGAAGAGACTATATGTCTGAACAAGTACTACACAGTTATAAAAAGTTTAATGCTTTCCACTAAGACATTTTTGTTTTCTTAATTTCTTTCTGAAAAACATATTAATTATTAATTATTTCCTTGGTGTAGGTAGGTGCCACATGGAGAAGAGAAAAAAGAACCTTAGAGTAGTAGGAAAAACAGAGCCCAGAGGTTAAGAGCTTAGGTTCTGAAGGTGAACAGATCCCAGTTCAAATCCCTGCTCTTCCACTTCCTCGCTGTGTAATGTGGGACATAGAGTTAACCTCCTCAAGCCACAGTTCCCTCCTCATTAAAATGAGGAACATAATAGTAACCCTTTGATGAGGTTGCTGTATGGACTAGTGAACAACGCATAAAACGTGCCTCAGTGTCAGCCATTATATATGGAAATCAGCTAAGGCTTCACTTCTTCCACAAATATTTATAAAATGCCAGCCCTGTGCCAGGCACTGTGTGATAAGCAAAACACACAAAGTCCTTGCACTTACGAAATTTATATTTTATAGTGGGGGAGACAGACCCCCAAAACACAAGAAGATAAATACTACATTATCGGGTAGTGTGATCGGTGCTACGGGGTTGGCAAGTGACAGTGGTTTAAGAGCAATGGCTCTGGAGTCCCCCAGCCCAGGTTGGAATCTCAGACTCACACCCTGCTAATGGTGCAGACCAGCTACAGGAACACAAGGCGTGCCCGTCAACTCCAAAGAGCTGCAGGAAGGCCAGGTACAGGAGAGGAGGAGGAAAGGAAGCTGGCAGCCAGATCACAGAGAACTGTTAGGCTTTTGTAAGGACTTCGCAAAGTCATTAGATGGGTTCCAGCCCAGGATTGACGTGATCAGACCTGCATTTCTAGAAGATTACTCTGTGCAGAGAATCAACTACACTGAGGCAAACACAGACTCGGTGAAACCAGTTAGGAGACTGCCATTGTCATCCTCTGAAGTGACAGGAGCTTGGTAAGATTAGCACTGGGAGAGGAGGTTGAGAGTTGGAAGATTTGAGATCTATTTTCAAGGTGGGGCAGAGAGGACTTGCTGATGGGTTTGAAAATGGAAGCACAGGAAAAGATGTGAGAACGATCCCAAGAGTGTGGCCTGGGCAGCCCATTGGACGGTGGGAATGTTTCCTCTGATGGGAAGCATTTGGAGGGGAACAGATTTTGGTGGGGTTGGGGATGCTTTTTGGTCACCCAAGTGGAGATATTGTGGAGGCAGTTAGGTATATGAGTCTGAAGGTCAGGTAGAGGTCACAAAAATCCTAAAATTATCAGTGAGTGGGCTCCCTATCTACTTGTCTATATGGACTCTCTTTTATCCCAAATCATCCTGACCCAAAATGTGGCCTCTTCAGGAAGTTCCTCAAGAGATATGCCCACACCAAGTATTTTGTGATTTAATAGAATTTTATGGAAGCAGCCATTGGGTCTGGGGAGGTCGCTTTCAATATGTTGCTCTCTGGACCACACGGCTGCCTCCTTCCTTCTTTTCCCTTTACTCTGCCCTTGGACCCACTGAACCACCCTCTCAGGAGCAAAACCAGTTATTTTTCCTGGCTTTTGCACCACATTTAACATTCATCTTTTGTTGATGGGGTATGATTTGGGGAAATCTCCCTCCAAAACCACAGAACTCCTTAATATGTTCTTTGTGCAACTATAAACATTGCTCTCCCAAGAGAACCAGATATAAGAATCTTTCTCCATCTTGTTCTCTCTTGCCTCCAATAAAAATGGGAGGTCTAACTCACAAACTTTCTGAGAGGTAAGTGAGGAGAGGCAAAGCTCAAGGGTTTCCTTATGGCTGGCAAGCCTTCCCTACCTCATGGTCCAACCCTGCCCATGCCCTTTGCCAGATTTGCCCTGATGTTTGAGCATTGCCCCCTGGCTCTGCTCAGTGGTTAGGACTTGGGCTCTTAGGTAATGATCTTATCTCCTGTTCTTTTGGCCTTCCCCTCAAACTTCACTTTTATACTTCAAGGGCATGAAATGCTCTCCATGTCTTTGATAGACAATTCTACCTGGCCCTTTTGTTGCTTGAGAATGCTTTTTGTATCTCCAGCTTTACCCTACACAGCTCTCACATTCTTTCTGTAGCTCAATGTCCTGAGTGCAGGCTCTGGAGTGAGCATGAGTGGAAACATACAAATAAAAATAAATAAAAACTGGTTTGTTACAACACAGGTGGAAAGAACAAAAGGGGCCATTGGGGATGTTTTGAGATATAGTACATTATGTCCAGTATAGCTATTTTCAATAGTAATTGTGTTTGTATTCCATTTTTGTCTTTTATATTGACTTCTAACCTAACTTTCAAGTAACATGGGTCTTCATGTTCCCTAACTTCTTACATGGGAATCTCAAGAGCCTGGCCAGAGTGCCCGAAACCAAACAGCTGTAACCACCGTGAGGTTTGGTGCTTTCTTCTCTGTTTCCAAGATGCCTAGCACCACGGCTGGAACAGAGTCATGCCTACACATTTGTTGAATAAACCTGGATGTTGATTACCGGAAGACCCCAGTGAATAGGAAGATGAGAGGAATGTACATTCCAGGCAAGCTAACTCTTAGTTTCTCTCACTGGATTGCTGAGATCTGTTTCCAGATTTGTCTCCGTACTCAACACTGAGCCCCTCCAAGCTAGGACAATGTTTTTCATCTTGTTTCTTTTTTAATCTCTGTGTTCCTCGCTACCAACGACACTAGGTTGGCCCTAAGTGAAAGGAGTGGCCAGTGATGTTTGTCAAGGGAATGACTAAAGAAACAAGGAAGAGAAAACCTTGTTATTGAAGTTATTTGTGAACTGCTCGATTTTCCTGGGGAAGGAATAGAGTATGCTGGGGGAAGCAAGGTTTGATAAATCCGTGTTACAGGTCTTGTTCTGCCCCTTCCTAGTTGTGCGAATTTGGGCATCGTTTAAATTTTCTGAGCCTAAATTTTCTCATACTTAAGTGGAATGAGCAGTAGACAACAAAGATGGGATCAGATATAGTGTCACATATGGGAGGGACTCTACAGTCTGGATGTATGTTCTTACAGATGAAAGGATAAATGAATACGAAAATACTTAAAAAGAATCACCTCTGTCAGGGCACCTGGGTGGCTCAGTGGGTTAAGCGTCTGCCTTTGACTCAGGTCATGATCTCAGGGGCCTGGGATCAAGCCCTGCATCAGGCTCTCTGCTCAGCGAGGAGTCTGTTTCTCCCTCTGCCTCTGCCTGCCACTCCCTCTGCTTGTGTTGTCTCTGTCAAATAAATAAATAAAATCTTTTTAAAAAATCACCTCTGTCTTTGAAAAGCATAATGCAGAGTATATTCTGATTAATTTAGGGTTCTGTAAATTTAGCTTCAGTTAATCTAGATTTTTCCACACATACCATAAGATTCCAGGGCAATAAATGCTCCCATTCCACTCCACCAATATGGGGTTATGCTGACACTGATGAGCTCAAGGAAACAGAAGGAAACATGTAGATCATACCAACCTACACTGCTCCAATGCAGCAAATCCCTCAAAAATATGCCTGACTGAAAGCTTGTACTAACAGAGAACTCAGCAACATTCTTTTGAGATATTATAAAGCAATATTCTTTTTGAGATGGATTCTAATTGTGGTCCTCTAGAGCATTCTTTCTGGTTTACCTTTTTTCTTCTGTAGCCAAATACTGTATATAATTCTTCTAATTTATTGTTCCAATTGAGTATAGGAGCCACACTTTCAGAGTTTGTGACTCTGTGACCCCGGGAAGCATGATGTAACCACTCTGTGCCTCAGTTTCTTTATCTGTAAAACAGAAGTGATAACAACAAAAGCTATGCCAAAAATTATTGTGAGGATTAAATGAATTATGGCTGAAAACTTCTAGATTGGTGTCTGCCCACAGTACACATTAGCAAATGTTAACTCTATAGAGCTAGAGGTAGCATGCTTGCTGCACTGTAGTTCCTTCAATCATATTTCATGTGCCTTAAATGTATCATTCTGATCAAATCATCCTGGACTTGCTCATACTACCAGTGCTTTCTTAGGGTGAGTGTCCCAGAAGCAAGCACCGTATTTCAGCCACGGTAGAGCACAGTATGACTCTTGCCCTTCTTTGTTCTGAGCACTGTTCCATAGCTCAAGATTTTATTCATTTGGGGAGAAGTCAGTGACTCACTCTGATGATTCATAAGGTGCTTACAGGCAAACAAACCCTTCACACCTTTTCGCACGAACCACTGTGAAACCACATCTCCTCCGTTCTGCACTCGCAGCATTGGGTTTCGTCAACTAAATGTAGCATTTACACTTTACTGATACATTTCATCTGAAAAACCAATGGAGTATAGGGAAGAGCATTTCCAGCTAGGGTGTCAGAATGACCTGTATATAAATACCAGCTATAACCCCACTTTTGAGACCTTTGGAGAAAGCACTTAACTGGTTTGATTTTCAGTTTTCTTTTCTGTAAAATGGAGGAATGATACCTATATCAAATGATTATTTAGAAAGACTAAGTGACACAATTTATGCAAAGGGTCTAGCACATTCAGGCATGCAAAAAAAAAAAAAAGCCTAGTAAATGCTGTCCTCCTATATATAATGATTAAGTGAGATAATACACGTATGGGAAAAATCTTTACATTTTTCGTTTTAATTCTAAAACATACATTGTGTTTAGCCTCAAAATAATTTTAAATTATGATTCCAATAATTCATTAGCTTTGACCCCCCACCACCCCCAGGATCTGTTACCTAAATCTTTGATTGTTTGAATCCTATATTTTCATTTACATTGGTAGTAAAATGTTAACTGGGACAAGACAAGGAATGACAATGTATTAAGTCACCAGCAGCCTTCTGTATCAGCATCCGTCCATTAGTCAGTGTTCCATGGGCAATGACGGTGAGTCCACTATAAATTCACTAGGGTGCACCAATATATCAAGAAAAATGTGATCAAAAGCTTTCGTGAATTTGAGACATATCATGTCTAAAGAAAGCACTTGCCGCCTTGGTACAATCTATTAACTCTGACTGAGAAGAGAAAGCATTATAGCATGACTCGATCTTAGAGAACTCCTCTGCCGAACGACCTACAAACCATATCTTAATAATCTGTTTTAGAATTTCTCAGACAATTGATGTCATGCTTGACAATCTGTACTAGATTCTATCTTTCTTTCTAATGATTGGGGTCGTTTTGCCTATCACACACTCCCAGATTTATGACATATTTTGTGTTCTCTCCAATTTCTCAAAGATCAGCAATTATGAGTCAAAAACACATGGGTAAGTCCTTCCAAGACACTGGCAAATAATGCTCCTAGAAACATGAGACCACTTAAAGGACAGAGATGCTCTCCTAACACCTCTTTGCTTTATTTGGCAAGTTTAGAACAGCATGGTACTTGTGTACTCTTGGTTAAGGGCTTATCTCCTTCTAGCTAAAGAAAACTGCTCTTTTTCACACAAATACACAATTTCAGAAAGAATGTCAATAGAGCAGTGAAGGAGGACAGGGGGCCAATCTACTATTTCAAATAATTATTCTTTAGCACCACCATTGTTCAATTCAATAAACATAATGAGTCCCTTATATTTTGCAGACACCGTTCTTCTTTTTGTTTTGTTTTTAAGATTTTAGTTATTTATTTGACACAGAGAGAGAGAGAGATCACAAGTAGGCAAAGAAGCAGGCAGGAAGGAGGGGGGAAAGCAGGCTCCCTGCTGAGCAGAGCCCAATGCGGGGCTCGATCCCAGGACCCTGATATCATCATGACCTGAGCTGAAGGCAGAGGCTTAACCCCCTGAGCCACCCAGGCACCCTTCAGACACCATCCTAAGACATAGTTCTTGCTCCTTATGTACTGGAGGATATAGGAAAGCAGATAAGCACATAAAATACTTAAGCACTGTAAGAAGTGCTAAAGTAGAAATACACATAAAGAACACAAAGCCTGGAGCACCTTGATCTTTTTTTGGAGGGGAAAAATAGACTCACTTTTCTTTTAGAAAGACAAGGTTGAGTATTCAAGGGTGAATCTTCAAGGATGTAAGAGTGATCCACAGACCAAATGGATGAGGAGAAGAAGGGCAGGAAGGGCTGTATTCCAGGAGGAAAGAAGAACACGTGAAAAAAACACATACAGCTGTGAAAGGGTAATGTTGAAGTCCATCCGTATATTCATGTATTCCACAAGTGTTTATTGAGTACATACTGTGGGCCAGGTATCCTACTAGACTTGGGGATACAGAGGTATGCAAACAGAAAAGCTCTACTCTCACTGAATAAAGCTGCAGTTAGAGACAGATGTTAATTAAACTTTTAAAAAGTGAATGTGTTATTCAGTACTGATAGGACTTCTCTAAAGGATGGAAATATAGTTACATGAGAATAATCAGAAGTCACCTCAGACAATTTATGAGGAAAGAGAGAAGGAAGCACTTTGTGACTATAAAAACGTTTGCCAAAGTCCTGTAGCAGGAAGGAGCAAAGCGCCTATGAGGGACAGAGAGAGGGCCAGTTTGACTGATGATTATGTAATAATAAGAAACAAGCCTGGCGAGGCAGGTACAGGCTATATCTCTCAGGAAATTTAAAGAATTTTGTTCTTTCTTACACAATGAGAATCTCCCAAACATTTTAACAGGGAAGTGATAAGACCAGACTTGAATTTTAGAGAGATCTTTCTAATTATGGTGTGGAGGACAGATCCTGAGAGAACGATAAAAACTGTGGAAGACAAGTTAGCACATGATTGAAATAGTCCAGCCAAAGTGATACGAACTAAGGTGGGACCGTGAAGATGGAGAGAAATGCATGGATGTGGAATTATTTAGGTGTTACATTTATAGATCTTGGTGATGGATGATTTAGAGAAGAAAAAAGGAAAAAAAGATTAAATAATAAATTCCAAGTTTTTGGCTCACACAAGTGGAAAGTGGTGAAGTTAAGTTCCTGGGGGGTGATGGGGGAGGAATACCAGGGAGCTACTAGTTGGGGAAGGGGGAGGGAGAATGATTCCAGTTTGGGGTATGTTGATTTTCAGGTGTTTTGTGACATTCAAGCAGATGTGAAAGAGACAACTGAATATGATAGTCTGGAAAGCAAGGAAGCCTGGTCTGGGAGGTATTGGTAGATAATACACATGGTACTTAATGCAGGGCATGTCTAACTATATAGTGAGAAAAGAAGGTTAGGTGTAGGACTAACCCTTGAGGATCTCTGTTATTTGATGAGGGAATATAAGAAGGTTGGGTTTATAAAGGAAATTAAGAAAGACAAAGTGGGGGTGCCTGGGTGGCTTAGTGGGTTAAGCCTCTGCCTTCAGCTCGGGTCATGATCTCAGGATCCTGGGATCAAGCCCCGAATTGGGCTCTCTGATCAGCGGGGAGCCTGCTTCCCCCCTCTCACTTCCCCCTTCCCCTCTGCCTGCCTCTCTGCCTACTTGTGATCTCTCTCTCTCTCTCTCTGTCAAATAAATAAATAATCTTTAAAAAGAAAAAAAGAAAGACAAACAAAGTGAAGGAACTAGGAGTGTACCAAGAGAATCTGGTGTCTAAGTAGGCTAAAGAAAGAAAATATTTTCAGAAAGAAGTGTTCTATAATATTGAATCCCACTGAGAGATGAAGTAAAATTAAAAAGAAAAAAAAACACTTACTTTAGTTAGAAATATGGATATTACTGGTGAACTTAGATCATTTCCAGTAAAATGATGGTCCAATAGCCAGTTTTCAGAGAATAAAGAGTAAGGGGAGGTGAAAAAATGGAGGCAGTAAGAAGAGACGAGAAACTCAGTTATGAAGAGGAAAGTTGAGAGAGACTGAGGGAAGAAAGACTGAGGAATCTCTGATAATGTCTGCCTAAGAAGGCGGAAGTGGTGTGGTACAAAGCCTTGGTAGAGGAATTCTTCTTAGGAGATCACTTTCTCAAGATACTAGAAAAGGTGGGGAACTGGTTCAAGTGGATTCAGTAGAGGGAAGTTCAAAGAATTCCTTCCGATACTTTTGATTTTCTTTTAACAAAAGAACATTTGCCCTTTCTCACTCACCATGTCTTTTAACTAGGAAGAACATTTGGTTAAAATCAAAAATGAAAACATTTTCTGAGGATGCTAAAGAAATTCAACTATCCGACTGTTACAGGAAAAGAAGAGTGCTAAGCCTGAAGAAGTGAGAGCTCTACTTGGAGAAGGAAAAGGTAGCAATCTTTGAATATGGAAGTAATTTTCACATAAAAAGAAAGTTAGTTTGTTCCTAGCTACACTAAGGTGGAACCCAGGCTGATGGAAAGTATGGGAAGATTTGTTTGGACTCAGCATTTACACAGACAAGATTTTCTAATTGTTCTTACTATGCAAAGTTGAAATGATCTGATTAAAGATGTGGTGAATCCTCAGATACTAGAATTTGTTTAAAACTTTTACTTGTTGGGCAGATATAAAGCGGGAAATTCAAGCATAAGATGGGAGGCTGGATGTTCAGAATTCTAATTGACTATTTTTCTCTCCTTTACAGCTTGAAGGATTTGTTTTCCCTTCATCTTGAACTTTTTTCTCCCTGAAAATATAGGAAGATGGAAAGATAGGAAAGAAAGAGATGATAGGAAGTGAGAATTATGGGTAGAAGTTTCCTGTGAATTGTTACTTCTATTGTTACACTATTGGCTCTAAACTATTGGCTGTAAGATTTTCCTGTCCTTCCTTCATGTTTCCTTTTTCTTTTTTGGGGGGGGCTTGTGTGTGTGTGTGTGTGTGTGTGTGTGTGTTTTGACTTGATTTCTGTCAGAGCTTTGAATACCTCCTCTATTGTCCTCAGCAGTTTTTCACCTACCTTATTTTTATTGTTTTCTTACAAGCATATACTCACATTCATCAAGTGGCCTTCCTGCCTTTTTTTGTAATGGTCTCAAAATTTTGTATTCACTCTGGGAAGTCATTCCTCTGCCTACCATTTAAAAAAAAAAAAAAGATTTTTTAAAAATTTATTTGACAGAGAGAGACAGAGCGAGAGAAGGAACACAAGCAGGGAAGCAGCAGAGGGAGAGGGAGAAGCGGGCTTCCCACCGAGCAGGGAACCCGATGCGGGGCTCTATCCCAGGAACCTGGGCTCATGACCTGAGCCAAAGGCAGACGCTTAATGACTGAGCCACCCAGGTGCCCCTGCCTACCATTTTTATACCTGTTATTTTATTATCTGAGCTTTTCAGAGAACATCCCTGTGCAGTCCCATGAGTTTTTCTCATTTCCTTCCTAAGATCCAGGAGTAATGGTCACTTGTATAACACTTTTTGGATGCTATAGTATCCATTTGTAGTCATTACGGCTGATTTTCACAAATACTCCTTGAGATGCTAGTTCTGTGCCGCTGGCCCCAACAGCAACATTACCGCCCATAATCACCATCATAATCATCTCCAACTCTGTATTAAATATAGAGGTCCAGAGAAGACTAGGAAAGTGCCTCAAGTCATTCCACTGGCAATCTAAAAGCAGAGGCTTCAGTTGAGATCTGCACAATCCAAACATTCAGGCTCTTTTTATAAGTAAAGCTGCTTTCCCAGGACTCTGATCCTCAGCTATTGTAAATTTGGAATTGGCATAGTCATTTTCTCCAAAATCACCTGTTATTTCCTCAACATGCTCTTCCTCTTTGGTTGTAATTATGTGGAATTGCAGTTCCTTTAGCTGCTTCCCCAATTATAAAGAATGTTAATGAATTACGGACTGAACTTTCTGAGACCCTCTTTCCAAATTCTCATGAATTCTAATGTTTCTTAGGTAGTCTGAGCCATCTCATCTGAGTCAAATTATTCTTCCCCTTTTGAGCTCTCTGTGTCTAAATTGTCCTCAGAGGCATATAAATACCCACTTTGACAGTGCATCTAACCTTTCAGTCTGTTGGTCAGTCAGTCAAAAACTCTGGAATGCTTGACATATGCCAAGCACTGTCTAGGCTCTTAGTACAGGTTAGTAAAAAAGAAATATATAAACCATTTAGAGAAGAATCAATCAAATAATTGTAAAAATAAGTGTAAGTTCAGTATTTGTCCTTTTTTGCCCTTTGTTAAGACTTTCGTTTTTTCCTTTGCTAGATTTATTGTAGTTAATATGACAAACCTACCCTATAAACTTACACTACAACTTTTCCACAACGTACCTTGCTCTCTTAGAAACCACCTAACACATTTCAAAGGTGCATAGGACTTTAGAGTGAGAAGGGAACTTTGAAATTAGCCAGTCTGACACTTCTCAAACTTTAACATACATACAAATCAACTGGGGATCTTATTAAACATTTTAATAAGATGTAGCTTCTGAATTACTAGGTCTTGAATGATATCTGAAATTCTATGATTTTAGCAAGCTCCCAGACGGTGTTCATGCTGCTAATACACGGGCTACACTGTGAATAGCAAAAATGTAGTCTTCTGGTTTATAAGTAGGAGTATACATCAGAACTTCATGCTTTTCCAAAATACAGATTCTGAATCAGATTTTAGCAGGGGCTGGGGTATATGAAAATTGAAAATGCAGTCTCAGACTTCCAGTTAATATGAAAAAATAGGAACTGGGTTTACATCCTGCCTAAAAGAGCCGAAGGAAAAAAAAAGTAAAATCTGACAAATTAGGATACAATGGTTTTCAAGATACTAGACATTAGTCAACAAAGGAAAGTGATCTCTGAGAAACAGGAAACAAGTGAGGTGAACCCAACAAACTTCCCTGAGAGAATTTCTAAGCTATGGCATAGAGAACAGTAACCCAAGCAGAGCCCAGCTGACTCCCTGTGTTGAAGAGAAAGAGCTGAGAGTCAGAGGAGAACAAGGTAACTAGAGTTCTCAGGGTAGAGCATCAGAAAGGAGGAAGCAGCTCAAAGAGAAAACTCCAGAGGTCCACAGAAAGCTTCCAATAAGCTTTTTTTCCAATAAGTGGCAGAGTATTGATCAGCACATACCTATGAGAAAATGATCCAAGGTAAGGATAATAGTACTACAATGGATGAGATGACACATAGAGCTAGAAAGTATGCCTATACCTGCCATCCAGACTAGAAAACCTTATGATTCATGGTGTATTAGAATATTCAGGAAGCAGTGCCTCAGGTAAGGAATAGTTAGCCCAGACTGAGCACCGCTACAGTCTTATCTAATAAATCCTTGAAAGCAAGACCAAAACGGTCAAACTATTTCCAACTAACTCAACTGCATCACAGAATAAAGCTTGGATATATTTCTAGGAATACAAATTATCCAGCACCAAACAAGATAAAATTCAGAATGTATGGCATCTAATTTACCAGACATGGAAATAATTAAGAGAACATGACCCATAATTAGGAAAAAAGTCAGTCAAGTAAAATTGACTCCGACCTGACAGAAATGTTAGAGTTAGGAGACAGGAATACCATTGGAGCTATATTCCAAATGTTAGAACTGGAAAGAAAAATAAGAAAAATATAAAAATATAGGAAGTAGGATTGATAACAGATTACACGTTATAAAATAAAAGATTAGTGAACTTTCCATATTGATGGAAAGTATTCAAAATAAAACACAAAGAGAGAAGAATAAAAAAGAAGAAGAAGAAGAAATGAACCAGTCATCATTGTCCTTTGAGACAAACTCAAGGCAACTAATTATGTGTAGTGAGAGTCCCTGAGGGAGGGGGAAGGGTATTTATTAAAACCTTTTTAAAAATAAATGCTGGAAAATTTCCAAGTTTGATGAAAACTATAA